>JACXGJ010003786.1:0-50650 GCA_016801105.1 Esox niger | reverse complement strand
TACTGTAGTCTGGTCTAATACACACAATGATTCCCAGACATCCTTACTGTAGTCTGGTCCAATACACACAATGATTCCCAGACATCCTTACTGTAGTCTGGTCTAATACACACAATGATTCCCAGACATCCTTACTGTAGTCTGGTCTAATACACACAATGATTCCCAGACAATCTTACTGTAGTCTGGTCTAATACACACAATGATTCCCAGACATCCTTACTGTAGTCTGGTCTAATACACACAATGATTCACAGACATCCTTACAGTAGTCTGGTCCAATACACACAATGATTCCCAGACATCTTTACTGTAGTCTGGTCTAATACACACAATGATTCCCAGACATCCTTGTCAATAAAACAGGGTTATAAAACAGGCCTTTAATATCTAATAAAATCTAATTTCCTTAGTTCGGCCATTGAATAACTTATTATCTAATATTTGTGCTTGTCAGGGCAATTACATATTTCTAAGATGTAGTTGTGTGTATGTATGTGTTTTTTTACATGATGATTTAGTAATAATATGTCCTACTTTCCCAGCTTCAAATGAGCTCCCTGGAGTGTTGATTTACTAAATTGCTAAGAAATAAAGATAATTCACATCTCAGTAATTAGGTAAACACATCATACAGCTGAAATAAGCCTTGTTATAAAAATATATAAATAAATAAAAACTATGGTTTGATATTATGTAAATTAAAAATGAACTCCCTCTGGGTTTTTAAAACATTACTTATTAAGAAATAAAAATGATTTTTATTTACTTTGCCTTGGATTTGAAACACAAGCACGGTATCTATTGTCCTTTTGTAGTGCGTTTACTCCCACAATGCAGACAAAATTGCCTCTCCGAATTGAAATGGGAAAGAAAGGTATATCTGCAGTTCCTTGTTTCACTCTTTATTTTCTCTGAACAGCTGTATCACTCCAGGGCCCATTTTACTCTATTAACATACAGAATAAACGGCACAGGACACTTTATTAAGACACACAGAGGACCAGTGGAAAACCTATTCCCTTTATGGTGCTCTATATCCTAATGTATACGGAGAGGGAGATCAGGATGAATGTGTTGAAACAGCTCTAAAGGTCAAAGGGAAATCTACAGTATGTTACCTGATTAGACTGTAAAACACACACACACACACACACACACACACACATGGCCCGGGGTGGAAATCGAAAGGTCAAAAGTCATTAACCTCTTAGAGATTCCTCAACTGTCTGAGGAGACTGTTTGCGTGCGTGTGTGCTTTTTGTTCTGTGTGAAATGTACCCACGATGCAGAATTGTCCATGTTTAACTATACTTGTGGGGATTTTGGGTCCCCACAGTAAAACAAGGACACACACACACACACACACACATGCACCATGAGATCGTCCTGACATCGCCCCATAAAACCGTCCATGGCAATGTTTACACAGTACACAGCCTTTGTTAGGCATATTAAAGTGAAGGCAGACCTGTTACGGAGTTTGCCCTTGATCTGGGACTTCAACTGACCAATGAAAAAAGAGATTCTGGGTGAATTCTGGAAGGCATATTTGATGGAGCTGTAACAGTGGTTTGTTTGTTTTTTACAAAAAGACTACAAGAGAAATCTGCGATGACATACTGATGCATTATTTCTGCTCTAAGACACAAATAAGTGAGTTCTAAAAAGCCCCTAATCCCAATGTCGTGCACTACATTGACCTGGGACTATGCATGTTGGGCGTAGGGTTTCATGTAGGGCATAGGGTTTCATGTAGGGCGTAGGGTTTCATGTAGGATACAGGTCTAAGCGAAGAAATCCCATCATGGAGAGACACTTCTTGCATTCCTGTCACCGTTTTACATCAATTTGTTGACAGATTCAATTATCTCAAAACAAATTAGCTTCTGATCAAACAAAATGTGTATGACATCAGTAACATGTATGCTGTGTTTCAAATGAATCTAATTTGAGGAATTGAGAGTAATCTTTTAAATGATGTCAGTGAATGTCAATTAGAGGAGTGATATAGAAACAGCCGATCGACTTAGAGCAACTTTAGATAATTATGTACAAATGTCCTGACCTGAACATAGAACATAATGACAGAAATGTTTGTCTCCGCATGTTTCAACAGTATTTATATTTTGAAGAACCGAACTGAACACTGAAAGCCTGCCACGTCCGTGATTGTAACCGGAATATTCTTGCCTTGAGGTCTGCAGTAGCAAAACTTATGTTAATTATATACAACCTGGCACTAGATCTTGGAACTGTAATTAGACTGTATTCTAAATTAAACCCTAGCGCACTTCTTTAGACTTAGGACCTGTTTAAAATGAGTACACTATCTAGGGAGTAGGGTGCCTTGCCAGAATCCTGTGTGGCTCAGTTGGTGGAGAGCATTGTGCTTACAGGGTTGTGGGTTTGATTCCCTGTGGGGGGGGGGGGGCAGTATGAGAAAAGCATTAAAATGAAAAAAGCAAAACCCTAAGTGGCTCCGGATAAGAGCATCTCCTAAATGACTTAAACGATTAGAGTGAACTTTATGACTTATGCATCTCCTGTCCCGTTTGGCCAGTGTTTTGCCATGTGTAGGAGTCCCAGTGGCCCTTGTAGTGTTGTTGGTTTTTGGTCTGGGTCAACAGGGGATAGGATAGCATTTAGGGCACAGGGAAATTGCTTACCTTGACCCAGTTACTGTATGCACATAATACAGCTGTGAATGACCGGTTGGAAGGCAATCTCCTTCAGTGGATGCTTCCACCAGCCCAGTGGGAACCATAATAGCGCTCCATCAATAACTGATGATGCTGACTTTGACACGCTCATGCTCCCTGATCACAGCACTAACCAAGGTGATTGGCTGAGCCGCACCGGAGAACACAGTGCCGGGCATGGTGATTGGTCAAGCCACATCGAAGCAGTGCAGGGATCAGAAGTCACAGAAGTGGATATAGAAGATTGCTTCGCCCTTGCATTGCTCATCTTCAGGGTTGGCATCCGAGCCACCTGTCACAACACAAAGACGCAGGCACACATCCGTTTCCCTGTTCCCTGGACCAATCATCCAATTCCAGATGGGGTCTCACCCGGAGGGGAAGTGGGAGAGAATGGCTTTTAGTTAAAGTCCCTATCTCAGGGGATGGTATGGTTGTTCTGCTTTAATGTACCTGTACCAGGAGATGGTTGTTCTGCCTTAATGTACCTGTACCAGGAAATTGTTGTTCTGTCTTCTTAATGTCCCTGCATCAGGAGATGGTTGTTCTGTCTTTTTAATGTCCCTGTACCAGGAGATGGTTGTTCTGTCTTCTTAATGTCCCTGTACCAGGAGATGGTTGTTCTGTCTTCTTAATGTCCCTGTACCAGGAGATGGTTGTTCTGTCTTCTTAATGTCCCTGTGCCAGGAGATGGTTGTTCTGTCTTCTTAATGTCCCTGTACCAGGAGATGGTTGTTCTGTCTTCTTAATGTCCCTTTACCAGGAGATGGTTGTTCTGTCTTCTTAATGTCCCTGTACCAGGAGATGTGTGTTCTGTCTTCTTAATGTCCCTGTGCCAGGAGATGTGTGTTCTGTCTTTAAGTCTTAAAGTCCCTATCTCGGGGGATTAGGATCCTAAATAGGACCCATTGTCTGAGTTCAAAGGTTTAGGGGGCCAAGTTGCTGCTGGGAGAGACTTGGTGGTCTGGTCAAAGTGTGACAGGTGGCAGTGAGCCGTCATTCTCACAGTCCAACCATCGCTCAGGACAAATCTGCATTTGGTTGTTTTTATGCGGGTTTTGGATGTTATTAGAATGCAAAGAAATGTGTTATTTAATAGCACAAGAGCATTTTCATTACTTGTTATTGTAGGCCATCTGTTGTAGAAAGCCCATGGGAAAGTGGTTATTCTTGGAAAAAGTGATATTTGGTGTGTTTGTTTTAACTTTTTCTGATACAATACATACATCTCAAATTTTTCAGAATTAAAAAATTATAATTATTTAAAAGCCAGTCACCTATGACAACATGCGCTCACACTTACACGCACGCATTCACACACATACGCACGGAGACACGTGCACTCACACACACAACCCCTCACGTGTACACTAACCACTGCATGGCCATCGTTTAACCTCCGTAATGTCGAAGTGCTGTAAAAACCTTGACAACATCATGGACAATGTAAGTCAGTGGTCCCAACCCTTTTCATCAACTGCACCATCGACTGAGTTTTGTTCTTCTCTAAGTAACCCTGACGTAACCCTCATGTTCATGTTTAACAGTAAGCCTATGGTCCTCAGAAGCACCGTGAATTCCTTGACAACAATTGATATTGATACCTCTCCATTAGAATTCGACATGCTTTATGAAACCTCTGTATGCATGAAGCTGCCATTTAGATTTTGAGTCATTCCTCCACTTAAGAAGTCAGTCTCGCCAATCTATGTAATTAGGCTCCGGTTGAACCTTGGAACCTTCTACATACACATTGCAGCTTGTTGCTAAGCTACATAGCCTGCCTGCTGATCCTCCTCCTGACTAGGTCATTATGGGGCCCATCTGTGTGACGGACTTCAGCCCTACAGACACACGTACCTCTACCACTTACAGTATTGTATATGCGGTGTCGCAAAAAACAAATGTTCCTCTAACAGATGTTTATGGGACGTATTTTCCCAGGTGTTTCCATAACAGGTGTTTCTATAACGTGGCTTTCTACAACAGGTGTTCCTATATGCGGTAGAGATGTGCATCATTTCTGTACAGTATGTTAGACCTTCAGTTGGATGCCTGATTAAAAAGTCTGTCGTCTCAGTTGTTGCTCCGTGTCTTGGTAGCCTGACAGACCTGCTCAATGCCCAAAACAAGAGACAACCTGAGACAGCAGGGAAGATCACCCAACAGGCACAACGCCTCCTCTCTCCAGGACACCTCTAAGGAGACGTCACCAGACGGGCCTGAAAGGTCATATCGGACCACATACATGCCCTGTCAACAACTGACGCCATCCAAGAATCACTTTTGGGAGGCTAGATCCACCCTGAACAGATGTAGACATTATTTTGTCTGTCCCTGAATAGAAGCTAAGAATGGAGCCTGGCCTGCAGCCCTTCACCATGTCAACCTGTCACCTAGTCACAGCCTCACCAGCCACAAACTCAGGAACTTTTTCGGTTGTACTATGGATGTGTCAATTGGTTCCATGAATATATTTATGTATCCGTGTGGAAGCAGAGGGACTCTCTGTTGTTAATGTCAAACCTTCCCGGCATCATAGCCCATCACATGATCATGATGCCATTCTGGGCAGATCACGTGATTGGCTGGCACCATGACACAACGGCTGCCACAAAGAATACTCCCCGTTATGTCACTTAACAATGCGGCAAGAGGTGGCACCTCTGTGGGTCCCCGGTGACACTGAGACCTGGTGAAAATGAGCTGTGTTGTTCTCCACAGGCATCCAATAATCAAGGTGCTTGTTAGGGAGTTATGGATAGAGATGGTTGATGCTAATTTAATAGGGATAGTGATGCTAGTTTCTGAAAGTTGTTTTTAGGAGAGTCGCGTGTTAAATCCCAAAGCTAAGCGCTTGTTTTTACATTGTAAACAACATTCCAAACATTAAAAACAAAATGTCAAATGTCTAAACTTAAGTTCAACCTTTAAACAAAAATTAAATAATTATAATGAGGAGACAAACTACCTGTGAAACTCAACCCGAGCCCTATTCCATAGACACCTGGTCCTCCATTCTCATGCGTTGCTGACGAAACTCCGAAGATGACTTCCACCTATTGACTAGGAGTCCCTAGATGTTACATTTGGAGGAAGTGGAGACATTCTAGGACTGATACTTGGAGAAGACATGCTAGGAGTGATACCTGGAGGAGAAGATATGCAAGAAGTGACACCTGGAGGAGGAGGAGACATACTAGGAGTGACACCTGGAGAATGAGGAGACATGCCAGGAGTGACACTTGGAGGAGGAGGAGAGTCATGCTAGGAGTGACACTTGGAGAAGGAGAGTCATGCTAGGAGTGACACATGCTAGTAGAAGAAGGATCAAGAGCTGTTGGGATCGGTCTCTCCCAATGCAGCACTCACAGATCTGGACATATTTTTCCATTCTTCCCAAAACATTTCCACATCTGTCAAGTTCCTTGGAGAGCATCTATGGAACTACAAACGTCAAATTGTGCCGCATATTTTCAAGTGGATGTCATTTGGGGCTCTGTCTGGGCCACACAAGGACATAAACCTTTTTTCCCTCAACTCTCTACTGTAGGTTTGGCTGTGAGCTTTGGGATGTTGTCATGCATAAAAATGAACTTCAATCCCAGATTCAGCCGACTTGCAGAGGGCACCAGGTTTCCCTTTCCGTGCATTGTTCTGTACGTTTTCCCGGTTGATGAGGACTCCCAGAACATCTATAATTATTATTATTATAGCTTTATTTCAACAAGAAAAACAGACTGAGACCAAGGTCTCTTACCGTTGGGCCCAGTGTATACATCTTTACACAAACCGTTTAGGTTCAGTGATTAAAAACAAACAGAAAAACCACAGAGAACAAACAAGACACTCACAGATTGCACAAGACAAACTACAGTTCTTTAAACACCGGTGAGGTCCCATCAGTGGCCTCAGGTTTTTAGTGTACATTGGGCCTGGCGAGGTCAGCATTGTCCCTTAGGTATGGTACACTAAACAAATGCAGCACACTTGTCTTCACACGTTGTAAACAGTATTGAGCACGGAGCCTACATACATACATACATGTAACACCTCTGAAACACGTCACACCTCTGTCATGGGAATCATCACGTTAACACGAGTGGTGGCCAATTCACTTGGCGTGTGGTTTCAAAGGTGTTTTGTTGCTCCTGACCTATTTCTTTGGTGGTAACATAATGTATTACAGTTACAGAGAAACATGTAGCTAGCATGTTACTCCGCAGCCTTGTGTGTGTGTGTGTGCGTGTTCATAGGCATGCACGCATGCGTGTGAGTGTAGGTGTTTGTGTGTGTGCGTGCGTGCGTGCGTGCGTGTGGGTGTGTGTGTGTCTGTGTGTGTTTATGTGTGTCTACTGTCTGTGCATCTGTCGCTGCTCCTTTGTCTAGCAGGTGTCTGAAGACAATAAATAATGAAGACATCCAGTGTGTTCTGGAAGGGTCCGTCTGAGTGCCCATCCTTTTTATTGAGCTGAGGGGAGAGGAGGAGGGAAAGAAATAGAAGAACATGTTTTTTTTTTCAGCCATCCTTTCTTGTGTCTAGGGCTTTGAAAGTCAAAAGAGATGTCTTGGATAACCAGACTTTGCTTCAAACACTTCTTTAAGAACAGACAACAATTTCAGACGAACTTAATCAACTAGACATTGATCGGAAAAGGCTAACTGAGATTTAGCGATCTCTTGATATTATCTCGGAGGGGTCCCAAATTGCATCCTATTCCCTATAGAGCACAGTACTTCAGAAAAAAGATAAGGGGAGCCTAATGCAGAGCCCGATCCAAGGTAGTGCACTACATGGGAATAGGGTATCTCTGGGGACGCTCCCTTGGATATCCAGGCAGCACTGGCCGGTCTGTCTATCTAGCCTGGCAGGCCGAGCCGACTGGAGGATATTAAATATTGAAAGCGGAGGAGAAAGGATTCTGTATTCTGTGTTTGTGTTGACTTTGATCCCAGCCGGCCTCGCCCCACGTCTCCAGCCCCACCCTCCTTTCCTCTCGTAACCGCCCCCCTTTCCCAATCCAGGCCAGACTGATCAAAGCATTGAGACAGGCCAAAAGATTAGAGTTGCGTGTGCTTAAATCACCACAGGGCTCCTTATTTATCACAGTTAGGCGTTTTAACATTCAGTGACACGCTACCTAGTCTTTACTAATTCATTTACAGTATCAACTCTCTGTCTGCACCCAGAATGGCCCCCTATTATGTATCGCAGCCTCCTGTCAAAAGTAGTGCAACATTTATTGTACTGGGTGCCAGAAGAAGAAGAACACCATGTTGGGAATAGTGTGTAATTTTGGACACAGGTCTTTTTAGTGTCATTGCCATGATGGTGAGACGTGAGTGATGGAACAATGTCTATCTCTGCATCTTTTTGACTTTTTATTTCACATTCTTGCTCTGGCGCTCTCTTTCATTCTCTCTCTACCCGATACCTCTCTCATATTGTGACATGTGACTTTAGTTATAATAGAAGATGCAGGAAAACAGAATGCAGGCAAATTAAGCCATGCTTTGTGAAGCAACCTGCTGCTCTCAACAGCTTTGCTGAGGTGGAGGCAGCATCAGAGAGACAGGTTTGAATGACAGGAGCGTTTCGGAGCACAGGTGCTACAAATGTGTTCCTTTGAACTCAAAATAACTTTTCTGTCATTTGTTAGACTTTGAGGCAGCAAAGGTTGGGAACTGTCCAACTGAGAGAAGTAGTGTGTCCTTGAATAGGCCTATAATGTCATATCTAAGTTAGAGAAAGGAATACTTGGTGCAACCATGTAATGTCCTTTGGACCTCATGCTTTGGGTTGGCAACATTCACGCTGTAGTTAGGTATCATTTCCATTTAAGTCACTAAGCAGATGCTCTTATCCAAATAACGTTATCCTCCTAATTGGCGTACACAGGCATGCATATTCATGCATCTAGTAATTAATTCAACCATTCACTCAGTCATTAACGCTCTCATTTATCGATACATCAGTTCGGAGTCATAGTATTACCTTAAAAGGAGAAAGTAAATTGTGAGGAGAATCAATTTGATAAACTGCTACTTGTTCTGTTTTTAAATTGTTTTGGTTTGGAAATCAATATGTGAGGGTGGCCATTCATCAAACTGTTGGCAAAGAAGAGAAAAGGAAAGGGGATGAAAGGGAGGGATGAGGCACCAGAAAAGAAGAGCGTGAAGGAGGGGATAGAAAAGAGGAGAGTGGGAGTGAAGAAGGGGGAGATGGATTGGGAGAGATAAATAAGGTATTTTCCAGCTAGAGATAGGGACCTACACTAGATTAAGAGAGAGACCTATACTAGATAAAGAGACCTACATTAGATAGAGAGACCTACACAAGGTAAAGATATAGAGACCTACACTAGATAGAGAGACCTACACAAGGTAAAGATATAGAGACCTACACTAGATAGAGAGACCTACAATCGATAAACAGAGAGACCTACACAGGATAACGCGAGTAAGAGCCACACCAGTATAGCAAGAGAGAGTGCTACACTTGGTGATGAGAGAGAATTATTACAGATAATGGGAGACAGAGACACACCAGATAAAAAGAGAGGGAGAGAGCTACAGTACAAAATGAGATGGAGAGCTATACTCGATAACGAGGGAGAGAGCTACACTAGATAATGACAGACAGATAGACCAGGTGATGAGAAGGAGAGAGCTTCACTAGATAATGACAGACAGCTACACCAGGTGATGAGAAGGAGAGAGCTTCACTAGATAATGACAGACAGCTACACCAGGCGATGAGAAGGAGAGAGCTTCACTAGATAATGACAGAAGATACACCAGATACTGAGAGAGTTGCAGCAGATAACTAGAGAGAACAACATTAGATGACGTGAGACACTACACTAGATAATGAGTGAACGCTACAATTAACAGGAGAGGAGAAGGGAGCTACACTAGGTAACAAGAGTGATAGCTACAATAGGTAGTATCAGAGGGGAGGAGAGCTAGACTAGATAACGAGAGTGATGGCTACAAAAGATAACATCAGAGGGGAGGAGAGCTAGACTAGATAACGAGAGTGATAGCTACAATAGTAAACAAGAGAGAGCTACACCGGATAATGAGAGAGAGTTACATTACCGTCTGATGGGTGGTTTGCAGTGGTTTATCAGCCTCTGACAGACACAATAAAACAGAACCGGCCCTGCGCTTGGCCTCCTCAAATGAATACAGTGAGGTTTGGTGTCGGAGTGGAGGAGGAGTAGAGGAGAGGAAGGGGGAGAGGGTGGGTATGGGGAGAAAGGCCAATAGGGCCTTCTGACAGCATCATTACCAGCATGCAGATCACTGGGGTTACTGAAGACACCAGGCCATGGTGGACCCGAGCATGTTTTCAACCTTATCTCCAATCAACACAGCAGCACTGAGCCGGTCTGTAAACCTGCAATGCGTCGAGGGGAAAGGGGTGAAGGGAGTGATGAAAGATGAGAGGAGAGAGGGAAGAGATGATAGAGGAGATCCAGTTAGAAAGAGAGAAGCAGAAAAAGGGTCAGAAAGAGAGACACTTACTCCCAATTCCTTTTGTTGAATTCCCATTTAGTGTTCACCCTTATTCCGTTTTAATTGGATTTTTGTTTTTGCTGTAATATTGTATTAATTTATTATTAATTTTGCCGGCGATGACGATGTAACCAAATGTTTCATATGCCAATAATGCCCTTCACATTAGAAGGGAATTGAGAGAAGAAGAGTCAGAGACAAATTCAGAGAGGGAGACAGATAAAGAGTCAGAGAGAGAAAGAGACAAATAGTCAGAGAGATAAATAGTCAGAGATTGATGGCAGGATGACGTTCTGTCTGTGTATTTATCAGTGTAAAGGTGCTCAGGCTGGTCACATTAGGGGCTCCATCGATCCAGTCATTCACAGTTAAAAGCCTTTTTCTTTCATGATGCTTTAATTCATCAGGATGCTCTCAATTCTCTGTTTAACCCATTAAACTCTCATGCCGCACTCCTAAACCGCAACCTACTGCCTAGAAACTACGCATTACTATTTGCCCAAGTTAAATAGAACGGCCTACTCTGGGAGTAGGGTGCGGTTTAGGATGGTATAACTGAGGTTGGCCTCTTTGAAGATCACTAACTAAGAGAAAAGCACAACAGAACAGCACAGACGTTGGTTTAACACTGTGGATGACTGCATATCACATTAGAAGATGGAAAATAAGATTCAAGAAGTGGATCTATGTGAACCAATGGAAGTTACTTCAAAGATTTGTTTATATTCATGAATCAGCCAGTATTAGGTTCAAATGTAAATGTTTGGTTTGTTGACTATGAAGAGATAACTCCTTGAATACACACATGCAGTACAACATCCGGTTGGGATTGGAAGTACCACCAACTGAAACCAAGAGTTCATCGTCCTGCCAGACCACCGTGACACACGCACTGACACACACACACACACACACACACACACACACACACAGACACACACACACACACACAGAGACAACCCTTACAGAAAATCAAATTAAAGTCTAGAGGTAGGAAAGTGCTTTTAGTCACATTTTCACCCACTGTTTGACATATTGGATTTTATGCATTACAGGTTTGGAAACCATATTTGTTTGTGATACTTCAGATGGTTTGAGATTTTAGTTCCGTGTGCTTATCAAATTTTGTTGGCTGTCTATAAAATAAGATATTTTTCTAGCCTCGAAAATACCTTCAATATAAATTCATAAGGGCAGTGTTTGTGTGTGTGTGCGTGTGTGAGTGCGCCTGCATGTGTGTGCGGGTTTGCATGCATGTATGTGTTTATGTGTGTTTATGTTATGTTTTTGTGTGCCCTTATGGTTAAATAACTAAATACGTATTATCCTGATCATCTCAGGCTCCCCAAACATACAGCACTACACAACCCACTGTTAAGGAGATTCAGTATTCAGTGATTTTCGTGACCCAGTAATTGTTAATCAGTTATTTCAGTTACTCTGTTATTTTAGTGATTTGGGGATTGTTATTCAGTGATTTCCTTGATTACAATTCAGTGATTTCAGGGATTGTTATTCAGCAATTTTAATGATGCGTATTCTGTGATTTCAGTGTTTGAGTGATTCTTATACAGTGATTTTAGTGTTTCAGTCTTTCTTATTCAGTGATTTCAGTGTTTGAGTGATTCTTACTCAGTGACTTCAGTGATTTCAGCTATACCATGTGGTGTCTCTATATACCAGTCCCCAGCTACCAGGAAGACAAAGGGGGTCCTGGGTCTGTGCTGTGAACGTTTTGTTTGTGTGGGTTGTGTATTGTATGCTCGTGCGTGTGCTGTGTGTGTGTTTGTCAAGGTGACACCACTGGTCCTCAGTAACAGAACCTGACTTGACTAGAGTGGAGGTGACACGTGGAGCCTGGTGCTTTGATGCCAACTCATCGCTGGAATAATTGCTTAGACACAACAGAACGTCTAAGAATGAGAGAGGACAAGGAAGAAAAGGCTTTATGTAGGATAGAACACACACCTCACACACACACACACACGCACACACACACACACGCACACACACACACACACAAACACACACACACACACAGGCATTAAATGCTAGATAATGGGGAATCTCACACAGCTAGACAGGAGCTGGATGACAGAATTCTATGGCCCAGATGCAATCTCTTCAAACTGAACGCACACATGGAAAAAATAACCGCCACCAAACATTTAAATCAAAGTAAATATATGGCCGCAGATGAAAAAATAACAACATGTCTATTACTCTTTGTACATATTAGTTTAGTGGGTATTGATAAAGTGTTTTGATTTTTGCAGCTATTCATTTGTCAGGAGAACAGAAACATCCAGTCCAGTCAGACGTTATTATTGCATTCATCTTTTTCCTCCGCTCAGTGTAGCAACAAAAATATGAACATGTTATAAAGTGTCAAAGAATCAATTTTAAATTAGTTAAGCAACTTAGAGGGAAGAGCAGGCCACGGGGACTAACAGTGCTCTCATATCACATTACATATCACATTACTGTCTCCAATGGTATTCCACTCCTTATATAGTTCCCCACTTAATGCCAGAACCCTGTGAAAGCTAGTGCACTTGATAGGGACTAGGGTGCCATTGGGTATGCACACGCCAACTTTCTCTGATTTATTTTGATGGAGTCAAGTGTCAAGATAGTCTTTTAATAACAGATTGGATTTGATTAGGATCTGCTGACGCTGCTTTGCTCTGCCACCTGAAAGGGTCCATGGCTCTGAGCTCTGCGGCCCTGAATGCATTAGAGCTGTCAGCACACTGGAGCCACGAACTGGGGCGAGCGGACACCTGGCCTGCGTCCCAAATACCACCCTATTCCCCACGTGGTTGCGTTACTTTTGACCTGGGCCCTGCTGGGATTCCCTGTGAGCCCCTCTCAAACGCAGCGGACTACAAAGGAAAGAGGGTGACATTTGGTACACTAGGAGGGGGACGCGCGGTGCCCTTGGGCTACTGTGATCTTAGCTTGGCCCCTGTCGGATGGATCGGACAGTCACTGGGGCCGCCGGCTGCGCCGCAAGGCTTTCCATAGTAGAGAAAATTGCCATGGAATGAAAAAGGTCCATTAAAGGAAGAACACACCAGAATAGCACGGGGGTAGTGGGGGAGAAAGGGAGGGAGATGGAGAGAGTGTGAAAAGAGGAGAGCTAGAAAGAAATAGCAAGAGCAAAACAGAGAAATAGAGGGGGGTGAGGAGGAGTTGATACTGAAAGCATATTACCAAGTTAACCTTCACCCCTCGTCTTGTTCTGTAACCCTCAAGAGTTTAAATGAACCCTGCTGTCTCTGTGCCGTGCTGCAGATCAAATCTACCTTTACATGACAAAGCCTTCTCTGGTGCCAAGAAAGAGCTGCTGCTTTTGCAGATAATGGGGATCCTATTCAAATATAAAAACACTTGACTGTATGGAATAGTGTTTTATTTTGGCAATCGGACCATGCAACACTTGTTCAGATTCGATAACTAAAGCATAGCTACCCTGAACACTGAAGCTTCTCTTCAGATACAAATTCCTATTCAACATACTGAAGCTGTTTTTTGACGTCCAAGGCCTCATCAAAACACTGAAGGTCATACCAAACACACCGGAGCTATAGCTCCATAAAAGACAAGTTCTTACCCTTCTTTTCGAAGCTGTAGATCTGAAAGACACCTTGTCTCTTATAGAGCTATTAAGTAACAGAAGCTCCGTAAAACACCACGTCCCAGCTCCATTGCCCTGTAACAGACCAAGTCCTACCCAACACACTGAAGCTGGAGCTCCGTAAGAGACCACTGAAGCTGGAGCTCCGTAAGAGACCACTGAAGCTGTAGGTCTGTAAGAGGCCAGGTCCTACTCAGCTCGCCAGTAAAAACATATAAAAGTTAAAACACATTAAGTTTGATATGAAAGGAAAAATCGATAGAAGGGAAACTCAAATAGAAGACAAGAGGATATTAAAAATAAGGAGAGTTCTGTTTCTTAATGGGTTTAGCAAGTTTAAAGCCTTAAGGTCAACATCATGCAGTGGCTAATCTCCACTAGTATTCACACACAGAATCATTTGTCAGAAGTGTCTTAAACAATGTGGTGATCAGTTCAGTTTTCAATGAAAATACTGATTGAATCAAATATCCCCCTTGAACTTTCAGTGGATTGTTCAACGATTTGACACTAGAACTTTACTTTTTGGTGGGAGACAAAGATATTTTAAGTATAGATTTTTTAAACAAAAGAGGACATTCACACTTCAACCAGTCACAGAAGCTCTTATCTGATTTCATGTAAACAGAGAGAAGTACAAGTATTGATTCTGATGGACGAGCGAAGGAGTGCTTGTGTGAAGTCCGTCTACTAGATGACCTCCTAGAACTGAGCTTTCTCGATGTTTTAGGGCTAATGTTGACCTCCCACTGACCCTGTGGTAGAACGCTCAACTTGTCCCCGGGCTACTTCATAAATGTAAAGACTCTAACCTCCTGCAGAGGGAATGTACTGACCGAGTGAGAAAATTGACTTTTACAGCCTGTGGTAGAACAACCTCATCTCTCTGTTTTCTAGATATAACAAAAAGTTACACAACCAATAATCGTAAAGTGCTGCCAGGGAGAGCCAGTACTGAGTTGATGATAGTCAGGTTTAGGAGGTAGTTGATAAATATGTGCATGTCCTGTAGGAATAAAGTGACAGTTGAACAGTAGGAAACTGAGGTTCACAGGAATGTCCACAACAAACCTACTCATTTTTCATCCAGAAGAAAATATGTCAAGAAACTGGTAATTTATCGAAACTTATTTTATATGAACAGTGTGTGTTGAATTATATATCATGTGATGTCTAAATCTGTTTTCTCCACAGTTTAATCAATAATTAAAACTAAATGTATGTCTGTGTATGTTTTTTGTGTCTGTGTTTGTTTTTATACCATAGGTTTTCTTACAAAACATTGCCATAAATTCAAATAAATGCTGAAATAATTTTCAGCATTTATTGTTTATGCTGAAATTATACACATGACCATGAAATGCAGTTAACGCACTAACAATGTCGTCTCCCGCATTTGAGCTACTGGTAGGTCGATCGTCTTTCATTCATTCACAAAATGTTGTCAGTATGGCAAATCTCGTCAGAAATCAATGCCGCAGATGCCAAATGCAAACTAACATTTTGAGTAAGTTGTGTTTGTGGACTGATCATCATTCAGGTCCAGGGCTCACCCTCAGTATTACGGCAAGGGCATAAAAGCACCAGATTCATTTCAACAGGGGACTTTTCAGTGGCAACATCCTACATTTTAAATCATACCTCAAGCAGTGTATGGAAACCTTGCAAAAAGGTAACTTCAAACAGCAAATTGTTTTGAATAAAAGTTGCCTTACGATGAAAAAGAATGATCTCCGGATGTTATACTCCATATTATAGAGTATAGTCCAAAATAGTGAAACCATTATAACTTTGATCAAAAAAATTCATGAAAATGTATGTATTACAACAAAACCTCAAAAATATGATCCTTGAATATATTTCTAGATACGCCCTTTGTGTGAATTTAATTGCAATGAATACAACAAGAAAGCACTTGATTCTTGTGCATATTTGATATAGTGGTAGAATAATATCAGCCACCCCCCCAAGGGTATTCAATTATTTAAAAGATTTGATTTAAAATGGAATACAGGGAAGCCAGGTAATTTCTAGCAATTTTCTCGGTATGGACAATTCTCTAGAAAATATTCAACCCTAGGCCTCAGGATATGTTATATAGTCAATTGAGAAGCAGCAACATTTGAAAAGTGTTTTGCAAGAGTGACTTTTAATTTATCTGGGTCCTTAGTAATTTATATGTGGTCACTTTTGACATCCGGTTCCATTGGGGTATAAAAGTGAGGTGACACATAATGCCAATACCCCAGTGAGGTGACACAACCCGTGTGTGTGTGTTAAAGTGAGATAGAGAGGAGAACACAATCAATCAATCAAATGTATATAATAAATCCCTTTTTACATCAGAAGTTGTCACAAAGTGCTTTTACAAAACACCTGGCCCTAAACACCAAGGAGCAAACAACAGTAGTGTTGAATTTCAGTGGCTAGGAAAAACTCCCTAAGGAGGCCCGAAATTTAGGAAGAAACCAAGAGAGGAAACACACTCAGAGGGGTGACAAGTCCTCTTCTGGCTGTGCTGGGTCTGCATATTAAGAGTCCAACATGTAATAATTAATAAATGCATGTGGGCTGAGTCCAGAGTCTATTAAAACCTAGTCCAGATCGGAAGCATGACCAGATGGACAAGGACAGGGCCAACCGGGAGGAGGGGTAGGTCAGCAGAGTGGCAGATGAAATCGTCAGGTATCATCTTGATTTCCCACACAACCAGGAGGACTTTGGACAGGGATAGCAACAAGCCAAGCCTGGTACTCTGCAGGTGTGGTCCAAGACCTCATGTCCTCCTAAGTTTAACAGGAGACAGGGAATATTGAAAATGCATTCCTTAGATCTACAAGGTTTTGTGGTGAGGAAGGAGAACTGACCCTACTCCTCCAACACAATAATATAGCAGCGTAAGACCTTGGGGCTGAGACAGGAGGGTCCCCTGACACTGTGGCCATATCCAGGGGAGGCCCCGGACAGGGCCCAACAGGCAGGAAATCAACCCTCCCACATTGCCCAGCATCAACCCTAGAGACACCCACCACCCGCAATCATCCTGAATGAGGGCCGAGTATTGCCAGCAGAGTTCAGCCCATTTGCACAAGTGCGCAACAGAGAGACAACAACAAGCCAGTGACTCCGCCCCTGAATGGCATTGGAGGGAGGGCATCCCCATGGCGATGAGACCCCACCTGGCAAAACAGCGTGTGGACATTATCAGGCCTTTCTGGTCAACTTCACGCCCTGGGGCCAGACTACACTTAATCATAGACCAGGCTGAAGAGGTTTGAGTCTTTAGTAGACACTTGAAAGTTTGGCCTGAGTTTGCATTTGAATGAAAATGTAGAAGATGGGCTGAATTCCTTCCAAGGTATTTGATGATAGCAGATCATCTAAGTTATACAGTATATTTCTGGAAGATGTATCAATATAAAGTAGAGTAACTAAATAAAACTACTGCAATCATCCAGACTGGATGAAGGAAAATCAGCAGCAGTTAGAAGAACGGAGAAGCTGAAACATTCAATTCCCATGAAGTGCTTATAAAGAATGAATACATACAAAGTATGTTAACTGCACATGTGCAGAAGCTTCTCTGTGTGTAGTTAAATTAGTCTGCGGCCTCTGTTCTTGTTAAAACAACTGGAACTGAATGGGCCCAAAACAGACATACTGTACGTAGATGAGCCAGTATCCAATTGGAGGACTGAAATAATAAGATGGCCACCCATTGTTTTAGTAGTTGGGCTCCATGTCTCTAAGAGTTAACTGTGCTGTCTAAAACAACTTGGAGAGATTCAAAACTGCCAAGGGTAAATATAGAGAGACGATAAGTGATTGATTTCAAATGTCAGTATTGACGACACTTGTGCAAGGTATTTCTTGGATTTCAATGGGAAACTTCTGAAGAAACCTTTCTGCAGATCAGAGACTTAAAGGAAAAATTTGCATTTTTAACCTGGGGCCTGTTTACAGATGATCTACTGTAGCTTGATCTTAGTTCATGGATCATTTTTTCCCCGTAAATTATTTAAGTGTTGAGTTTTTCCGATATCTCCTGCAGCCTCTCTTTGGACTAAAATGGAACTGAACAAGGCAAATGACGTAGCGTTCGAAAATATATGATGCATATGGTTTTCCACAATGTGAAGGCCATGGTGTATTGATATAGGTCTGAACAATGCACTACCTAGCAACATCAGTAAACTTCTGTACTCAAGCTAACAGTACGGTGCTGCTTCAAAACAACTGAACTATGGTGCTGACCTCATTGGAGTTTACTAGCTAGCAACAAGCACAATACCAGCAGCTAATAAATTTTGCTGGCATTTTTTATTAAACTATTAGTCTATACTAGCTAACGTGAGCTACAGTTCTGTAAACAAACCGGTGATGGATACAGCTTCCTTACAGACAGATTTATTTGCGCAGCAGCTGTTAATACATTTTCCAGAAAGAATAAACAGTGAAACAATGTGCGTTTTAGCTCTTATTGTTTTCGGAGAACATACAGAGACATATTAATTTACCCTTGGCCTTCCCACTTTGGAAAGTGTTATATAGATATTTTCAAACTCTTTATCAGTTGTCCCGTCAACTTCCATTGTAGCGTGGAAAGAGGCTTCCTTTAAAAAATTGAAATAATTTAATCTGTAATATTAAAAATATATATCTTTCAAGTCCAGGATTATGCTAGAAAAGCTGTAAGGTTAAAAAATAGAGAACATTTCCTTTAACATTCCCATATCAACACAGAACATGATGTTCCAGTTATGTCAGATTACGCACTTCGAAAATGAGCTACTTGTTAGGTTTGCTAATTGAAATAAAACATGAGGTACTAATTAGATTAGGTAATACAATTAGAAAATGAAATAGTAGTTAGTTAGGAAACATGAGCACATCGAATATTAGATACTGACCTCTCTATAACTTTTAGAAGACAATTAGCCAAAAAGGCTATGTAATAATATTGTTGTTTATCATCTTGATGTTACACTCAAAATATGGGAGAATTTCTTTTGGAAAGTTTAAATCATTCAACGAAAAAAACGCTCCCTAAATCCACAAATATTTTTGTTTTATTTGAAAGGTTTTTTTTGCACGTTCACCATTGTCACGCAGAGAAGAAAATTACACTCTTTATTAACATATGGTCCTGCATAGTATACGATATTTTTTATGATCTTTTCTTCCAAAAGCTCTGAGAATCTGGGTTTTTGCTTTATCATCCAGGAGTACAAAGATCCAGGGCATTCCTCCAGAACCAGACAAAAATGGCACACAGATCACAGAATCAAGCTTTTGCAATTGCCATCTCAGTCCCCTCTCAAGAAGAGAGTCTGCAAGTGAGGACTCTGAAGAATCTAGAGAGATTTTAGATGTGTGTCTCAGATCCTTTGCTCTATGTTCTCCCAGCTCATCAAACATCATAGGGTTGGACTCTTAATGGGTAGGACTCGTGCTGTTATTTGGGCAAGAAAAGGGTGCGTAAAAATCTGCTTTTTCGTTATAGGTTATTACAGTTGTGGAAAAAAACATAAGGTAATTACAAAACGGCTTGTAGGATAAGGTTCCAAGTGTTTTATTACATACGATTTTTGTTTTTCTAATTACACAATGTCTTACCTATGGACTCCCATGAACAATTCTGTAACCCTAACAGTTCATCGTACTGCATTATGGTGTATAATGTATAATGAGATATACAGTAGTTAACCTGTCTCTTCAAAAGTTAACAGAAGAAACTGTCCTTTTGCCTATAACTGGTCCAACCAGAACTATCCTTTAGCCAATAACTGGTCTAAACAGAACTATCCTTTTGCCAATAACCAGTCCAAACAGAACTGTCCTTTAGCCAATAACAGCAAGGAAGAGAATATATTTTATTTAGTGACATATAGATGGATTCCACTGGGTTAAAGAGCCAAGTTGTGTCAACCAATGTTCAGTAACCCCTGGCTCCCTCCAGGCGGCCCATACATCCTCCTCTGTTCCCTGTCCTGCATCTCTTCTCTCCTACCTCCAGCACCTACCTTCTCACTTGTCCGGCAGGCTCTCAATGGCCTGGAGAGCCGCACTGCAGCTTTGAACTAAAACAATAGATTATGGTCACCTCTGTCTGCCGCGGACTGTGTGTGTGTGTGTGTGTTGGTGTGTAAGCAGGCTTACTTGCATGTGTGAGTGGGATGATTGTGTGTGTGTTCTTCAGTATGTGTGGGTGTGTGTGTGTGTTCTTCAGTATGTGTGGGTGGGTGTGTGTGTTCTTCAGTATGTGTGGGTGGGTGTGTGTGTTCTTCAGTATGTGTGGGTGGGTGTGTGTGTTCTTCAGTATGTGTGGGTGGGTGTGTGTGTTCTTCAGTATGTGTGGGTGGGTGTGTGTCACACTGAGGCACTATGTGGTGTTGAGGTGAAAACCTCTCAGAAGGACAATAGCCTGTAAGCTGATTTATGAGAGTCGATGGGCCCATCATGTTCAGTAGTAACAAGGAATCAATGGGCTAGAAAAATGCTAACAGCAGGCATTCATGTCCCAGCCTCTTGTCTCTCCCTTACAGAATTGTATTAATCGTACTTGTTTTTCTGGCCGGTGGAAAAGGTGGATGGGTTGGAGGGGTGATGGAGAGAGGCATCAGTGCTGCTCCTGTGCGCCAGTTTGATCCCTGGTTACAAGCAGAACAACCATCATTCTAGGAGGAGGAAAAAGGGGGAAAGATGACAAATGTGAGTGAAGGCATTTGACAGGTTCCTCGCAGTTCTCCAATCAAAACATCATCTCGCTGGAGGAATTTCATTCCCTTTTTTAGAAAATTAGGTTTGGAAAGTATTTTGGGATTTTTTTCGTCCCGAGTGGCTGTTTTTGGGGAGTTTCGACATGGCAAGGTGCATCAGCGTGTTTCAGATAGAGGTCTGCAAGGTGGGCACATCCTCGTGGGACAAAAGCGGGGGCAGCATCCCAAATCACACCCTGCCCATGTGCCCAGGTCAGAAATAGGGCACTGTGGCACAGGGGAGAGGGTGTAGTTTGGGACCCGGACAAAGAGCGTGGAGTGGAGAGGGTGAATCAGTAGTTACTGGCCACAGGCAGATGCTGCCAATTTAAACTTCCAATTTGCTTCCTGGAAATAATTAACCGATTGGTGAGAAATTACACTGGACACAAAAAGAAGGGCATCTCAGTTGAAATCAGACTTTCCTTATCCTTTTTTTCTTTTACCTGGAGCCGCTGACCAATATGCCTATATTATGTTTTATTCATTCTGCATTTCAAATATCAATCCACTGGCTAGTAAGTACACTATTCAGCCCTGAGCACCGATGAAGAAGTATTGCACTCTATAGGGAACAGGGAGGCATTTGGGACACATTACTATCCTTCACGTCTGTATCAGAGGGAGAAAGTCAATTAGAGAGATACAGCCGTAAAACTGCTCCCTCATAATTTACCAAATGAACACTTTTACTCTCCCTTAAAAGTGAACCCTTCACTGAGAGATTTTTCATTTTCCAACAATTTACTCACATCATCGCTGCTTCTGTTTATAGTTACCGAAAGAGAAAACCTGTCTCGTTACTTACAATTACATTTTTTGGAATTGAATGCTTTTGCAATGCTTTACTGTACCTATTGATACCTTATGTTACTTATTGTCTGCTCTGTACTATACATCTTATTGGTATGATTAACATGATCTTGATACGCATTCTCAATTCATACCCAGCAATGTGGAAGCTAATGTCGTTCTTAACATGATTAGCATTAGCATCGTTTAACATTATACTTACACACCCACCAATGTGTACAGTAATGTCAAAGCTAGCATGGTAATGGAACATGCTCCATTATAACACAGGAATGAGAATGCTAATGTCTTAGTTAGCGACTAGCATGCTCTATCCATACACAGCCATATGAACGCTAATATCTTTATTAGCATGCAACCTATGTATCATTACCAAGAGGAAAACTAGAGCTGAGGTATTGGATTCCTGTCTCTGTGTTGAGTTAATGCAAGCTGTTTTGTGTATATGAAGGTTTAATACGGACTGTTGTGTGTGTGTTTGTGTGTTGAGTTAATGCAGGTTGCTGTGTGTAATCAGTTTTCTATTAATAGTATGACACATTCTAATTAAATTCAGCCCCCAAGAGGCTGGCGGAGCTTCAGATCAACTGAACATTTCATCACTTGTTCTTCCTGTTGCGGCCCTATTACCTATTTGGAATGGTATTTTTCAGCTGACTCTTAAAGATGCACTCCAATGCTTTCAATAATTTTAACCAGCAGTTGGAAAAGTGGTGCTCATGAGCCAAAATGGCTCATGAGCACCAGATTTTGTGTGATATGCTACATCTTGCAAAAACATAGTATACTGCATACATTATTTGTTTTAGCAAAACGTATGACATTATCATGCAACCCCATTTTGTATGATAACCCCAAAAAAGATGGGACGGTGTGTGAAATGTATAGAAAAAAAGAATGCAATGATGTGTAAATCATTTGAACCCCATGTTGCTGTGGTATATCATAAGTAATTAAGAACAACAGCAACAACAAGACAAGAAAGCAAGTTTTTTGACAGTTATAATGAGAAATTCTTTTAAATTGTTTCTTCCCGAAGTCTTGACAATCTTGAAAAAGTTTTTTTTATGAAAGGGTAGTTTTTTCTAGAATCAAAAGTGTTTCTTCCTTCCAAAGGTCTATGACTTTCTACCTAATCAGGTGTGGTAGCCATGGCAACAGCTGTAATGGAATGTCATGCATGCCATATCTCATATCACCGTGGCAGCAAGACGTGTGACCATCAGAGCCTAGACATCATGGAACATGTTAACACACGTGTCCACCTGCCCACCCATCATGCATGTGCACACGCAAGAAAGCACGAATCTGTACTCACACACACAAACCATGTAAGTACTGCTAACAATGCGTCCCTTTTCAAATACCCATCAATCCTGTTTCCTGTTATAACAGCGTTGGATTCTTGTTGTGGGTAACAGCTTGTTCATTTCCTGTCAGTTAGAGTGCTGTAGATGTCATTGTAATGGAGCCATTTTATCCAGATTTGACACCTCCGTAGCTTTCTTTGGCATTTGTATTCTATGTTCTGTATTTTATTTTATGCATTTTATTATGTTATTTTATACCCCCATTTCCAAAGAAGTTGGGATGAATTGTAAAATGCAAATAAAAACAGAAGGCAATGATGTGTCAATCTTTTATCCCTTTATTTAATTGAAAGTAGTACTTAGACAGCATGTAAATGTAATTGTTTTTGCAAACATACATGCTCATTTTGAATTTGATGGTAGCAACATATTTAAAAATGTTTGGGAAAGGGGACATCTTTACCACTGTGTTGCGTAACCTCTTCTTTTAACATACTCTGGAAGCATTTAGGAATTGAGGAGGATAATTGCTGTAGTCATGAAAGTATATTGTTGTCCAATTTTGCCTTAGTATAGGATTGCAGCTGCTCAACAGTTCAGGGTCTCCTTTGCTGCATTTGTCATTTCATAATGCGACAAATGTTTTTAATAGGGGACCGGTCTGGACTGCAGGAATGCCAGTTTAGCCCACAGACTCTTATTATTGAGCCATGCTGTTGCGATACGTCCAGAATTTTGTTTGCCATTGTCCTGCTGAAATGCCTTCCCTGAAAAAGACATTGTCTGGATGGCAGCATAAGTTGCTCCAAAACCTGTATATATTGTTCAGCATTCATCGTTCCTTCACAGAAATGCAAGTCATCCATGCCATGTGCACTAATGCCCCCCCATACCATCTGAGATGCTGGCTTTTGAACCGTGCGCTGATAACAAGTGTAGGATCTGAGCATTAACAACTACAATATGAATATACGTTTCATTAGAACAGAATGTGCCTGGATAATGAGAATAACAGGAAACCTCTCTGTTTAGTTTCTCCCTGTAGGTTGTACTCTGGTAACCGCTGGAATGTTTACATTGACCAGTTGGCATGGCGGTTACTGTCTTGGCTTTGCTAGGTAAACACGCCCCTCAATATATATATAGCTGGTTAACCCCCATTACAGAGAGAGAGAGGAGAGAGAGCTGAGGAGAGTTGGGAAGAGTTTGAGCCTGTAACATCATGTGCTAATAGTCTATCAATATGCTGCAATAAACAATTGAATTACTCTCTCCCTTGACAACCGTGTACGCAAGTTATTATTACCACCACTATACGACATGGCTGTTTTCTAACACAAGTTTTAACTTGCATTTGAGGATGCTGTGAGTTCACCGAACTGTTCCTGGGCCTATGCAGTGATTTCCACTACAGAATTGTGTCTGTTTTTAATGCAGTGCCATCTGAGGGCCTAAAGATCACGGCCATCCAATAAGGGGTTTCGACCATCTTTTAATGATATTGTGTACCGTAGATGATGTGATCCACAAATTATTTTCAATTTTAGGTTTTGATACATTAATCTTGAATTGTGGCACCAATTATTTTACTGACCTGTTGCCAATTAACCCAATTAGTTGTGTGGTATTCCACCAGGTTTAGATTTTTAGCATTACACAACATTTTCATGCTTTTGGTGCATCTGTCACAGCTTTTCTGAAACATATTGCTGGCATCAAATTCAAAGTGAGCACATATTTTTCAAGATTAGATGTGTTGTCTTTGTACAATTTTCTATTGAATATTGGGTTTAAATGTTTGCACATCATAGCATTCTCTTTTTCTTAACATCTTTGCATTCTCTTTTTCTCGTCCCAACTTTTTTGGAAAAGGTTTGCACATATCTTGCGAATCAGTAAAGTTCCAATTTACATTAGTTTGTTCAGTTTTTTATTGTCTGCCCTCTAAGCAAATGCACCTGACTTCGAATTTGTGCTTGTGCAATGAGTGTGTGTTTGTACAGTAGGTGTGTTTGTGTAGGTAAAGTATGTGTGTGTGTGTGTCTCTGTGTGTGTGTGTGTGTGTGTGTGTGAGTGTGTGCGTGTGTGTGTGAGTGTATGTGTGTGTGTGTGTGTATGTGTGCGTGTGTGTGTCTCTGTGTGTGTGTGTCTCTGTGTGGTGTGTGTGTGTGCGTGTGTGTGTGTGTATCTCTTTGTGTGTGTGTGTGTGTGTGAGTGTGCCTCTGTGTGTCTGTGTGTGTGTGTGTGTGTCTGTGTGTGTGTGTTTCTGTGTGGGTGTGTGTGTGTGTCTCAGTGTGGTGTGTGTGTGTGTGTGTGTCTGTGTGTGTGTGTGTGCGTGTCTCTGTGTGTCTCTGTGTGTGTGTGTGTCTCAGTGTGGTGTGTGTGTGTGTGTGTGCCTCTGTGTGTGTGCCTCTGTGTGTCTCTGTGTGTGTGTGTGTGTGCGTGTGTGTTTGCTTTCCCCAGCACCAGAACACATTCACACTCCTTCGCTGTCCTCTCCACATCAGCAATCCCCTCAATCAATGCTCATTGACCAGTGTAAGTAGGTGCTTAATCATTTTTAATTAGGCTCAATCAGACGCTCTAGTCTATTTCTGTTAGTAGAAGGCCAGATTCTGGTCCAGCTAGATCAAGTGCTCCTCAGACTAACAGCTTCATTCTCATTTCTGTTTATTTAACAATATTTTTCAGTTCAGTCCTGAAAGATCACTCTCACTGTCCTCTCCTGCAGAAGCATTGATAAGTAATCTTGGATCGATGGAAAGCAGAAAGCATATTGTGTTTGACCCTGAACAAGCCTCACTCATAAGCCTCTTTTTTATGAGAATGTCTATAGACGCCCAAACACACACACACACACACACACACACACTCACACACACACACTCACACACACACACACACACACACACACACACACACAGAAAGAGGTTTCCTGACAGAAACACACACCCACACCAACACTGTATTATTATTGAAGGACATGTATTAAAGGTTCTGGAACTTTCCCTTTATTTATTTAGGGATGGGGTTTGGGGGGTGGGGGTGCACCCCGCATTCAGACAACAGAATGAATGTCATGAGGAAGGAGGTTGATAGTGACTGAGGGGATGTGAAGGGAGAGAGAGAGAGAAAAAGAAAAAAGAGAGACAGACGGAGAGAGAGAAGCTGTGCCATCCTCGCTGTAATCGGCCAGAAACCAGCCACAGCCACAGCGCTGCTGTCATCCTCCAACCTAGACCCTGTCATCTTCAGCCAGGGAGGTGCTGGGGTGACACTGGGGAGGCAATGGGGAGGTGCCAGGAGGCAAGGAGGCGCTGGGGAGACTGTGGTGACATTTACGTCCTCAGAACAGACCAGAGCTACAGGATGTGCTAACATCAGTGATGTATGTGATCCGGCAGAGCCCAGGGTGGACCAAAGGTTGGAATGGGGGGAGGCCAGAGGAGGACCAGAAGGAGGGTCCCTGAGTCTGTGAGGGAGAGCACGGTAATACCCTAAAGGTTAAGCGGTTCATTTATTATTTCTTCTTGGCTTTTTGTCTGAAATTGTTTTAAGTCATTAGGCTGGCAATTAGATTATCTGTTTTAGGACATCAGGTCGGTGCTATAATTACTGTGA
The DNA here is from genome assembly GCA_016801105.1 of Esox niger. Classification (NCBI taxonomy): domain Eukaryota; kingdom Metazoa; phylum Chordata; class Actinopteri; order Esociformes; family Esocidae; genus Esox; species Esox niger. The sequence goes on along the minus strand of JACXGJ010003786.1, from coordinate 24,285 downwards.
ACAGGTGAACTGACACAGGTACATGGCCCAACAAATGGTTAAAAAATAAACTGCCAAGAAGTATGTTATGAAGTGGGTTTCCAGGAAGTGTCTTTTCTTACAAAAGAAACCTCAAGAACGTGCTTTGCCTTTACACACATTTTAACCACCACTTTTACCATGGGCGCTTCTCCATCAGTGCATTTACCATTGTTACAGCAACGCTACTTAGCTTACCTTCACATCGATTATAAAGCTTGTGTGCGTCTTACAGAGAAAACTTCCCCTGACGAACAAGCCTGCTACTGTATTATTGCCAGCCAAGTAGGCATAACAACTACACAACCACTTACAACAACACACCACTGACAAAACAAGAAAGAGAAACGAAAGAGACCCATAGATACATGAGTGATGAAATTAGAAAAAGGATTCTGTCACAAAACCTGGAAAATGGATTAAGTGTCTTCTACCCAGCAGACCAACCTCATAAAATAATGTAGTCCACCTGGTAGAGAAGGGTGCTTAAAATGCAGTGTTGGGTGTTCAATTCCCAGAGGCTAGTATGGAACAGAATTAACGTGTTTGCAAGCACTACTGCAATGTGCTCTGGATAACAACATCTGATAAATGTTTTTAAATAATCAACTCCAATCAGATCGACCCTTGCTACTGAGCACAGTAATCTACAGGACGGTTGGACTCAGGACACAGTGAGCACACAGGCTGGAGCCGCAGGACAAGCTCAGCGCCGGACTAAGAACAGTTTATTGCAAAAAGCCTATTGTTCAAAAGGATGTATACACTTGTAACAGCAAACTCATCAACTTGTTCTGTCAAGGCAGGCATAAAACCATATAGCGTAATGGCACAGGGGAGTACAGCATTAATTCAGCATTGAATAAGCCAAACGCATGGCATTCAAGCATGAAAACATGAAATCATTATACATAATCCTAGGGATGAATACAGCAGCTCACTTTGAAGCTACACATAGGCCTGACCTACCAAGGAAGACATGAAAACATCAGACTGAGTAGAATGTTTTCGGGCGGGGCTTAAATGCGTTACACATTTTGCTAAAAAAGGTGTACATGTCTAACTGTTGAAGATGGAGTTCACTTCATCATATTACTGAGTTCCCTTAAAAGGAACAAAGGGCTAGATCATTGAGACAAGCATTCCCCATGCAAAGGCTGATGCACGTTTTATTCCGTCTTCTAGTGGAAAAAAGCCTCTCAGCACCACTTAGTAATAATGGTTCATGAATTTGTAAAGATGTTTTCTCACACCGACGGTGCTGCCTTGACACTATATTAAGTCATAGGAAGTATCTTGACAGTCTATTGATATTAAAAAAATCTTGGGACTTCTAAGCAATGGGAAACTCTGACTGACCTCCCCCAGTTTCCAACACAGAGCCTCCTCCGAGATAGAGATCGCATGGGACTGGTAGTGATTCTCTCATTGTTGTCCTGGATCCTGGAAGAGAGGCAGCTACAGCTCTGGTTATTCCATATTGATCCTCCTGGATCCTGTCGGCAGCTCAGTCAACTGTCTGTCAAGTTTGTTACCTCACAGGAGTGTGAGTTCGTCGTCATTCTAAACTTCCCATTTGAAGCTTTGTCTAAACTAATACTCGCCTCAGAATTGGCAAGCATTGGACTTTTTTTATCAGGAACCTACCGGGTGTCGTATTTATCAGGGAGAATGTCACGTTTCTTTGTAACATTCTCCGTCAGTCAGTTTTAAACACTGATCAAACCACTTCCATGAAACAGACAGATTTTTCCCTTACCATAATATTGGTCTGACCCTCACTTTATGGTGGACCAGGTAAGTCCGCATCCAAACTCCTGATAACCAAGACGATAAAGACGGCTGTGTTGAAACCTTAGCAATTTTAACAGTTAGATCCCATAAGCTTCTAGTGTGTTTGTAACCATTTCTGATTAATAAGGAGGCAATACAAAGGAATACATTTAGACTGTAGATACATTATTTTGAAACAGGAAGAGACCCATGGAACGGACACAATGACCCGTGTTTTGAAAAATAACACCAAATTGATAGGGAAAGAAGTGAGGGAGCAATCAAACTCGAAGTCCGTCTGGGTTGGTTTGTCTGGGGCGATGTGGGTGGAATAGACTGGGGCCATTGGTTTGTCAGGGGCCTCTTCACCCTTCTTTCCTTAGCTTTCTTTCTCCCTCCTTGACTCTGGCATCGCTTTGGCCAAACAGCGGTGAGGACAGAATATCTTGGGATCGTCCTCTACCTGCCCTCTGTAGCTGCCAATTCGTCCTTCCCAGCCATATGAGCTTTTCTCCCCACATGTCCTTCTGCGGCTTCTTAGACCGCTTCTCTTTGGGCTCTGGCCCTGAGCTGCTCCTTGGCAGCCCCAAAATACCTCCGTTGATGAGGTCCCAATGGGAGGCGGTTGTAGAGTTTTGGAACCTGACAGCTTTCTTTGGGGGCGTTGCTGTGACGCTGATGCCTCAGGCGGAAGTGTGTTCCTGCCAATCTATACTGAAGCCGTTTTCAGCTGGTGTGTTGAGGTCTTTTATCCTTAGATCTCAGCTTCAGCAAATTCGATTTGAATCTGAAGATGAAATCCGTCAGTCAAGAGTGTTCCACTGTTTGGAAATACACATGGAAAAAAGCTATTTGCAATAGTGATAAGCTTCGGGTAATTGTCTTGTTTAGTTAAGAAGTGCAATTTAATGAATTTGGAAGCATTTGCTTGTCCTTTAGCAGACAAAATATTCTGTACACTAGTATTGAGTTAATTCTGCTGCTGTTTTTAGCATCATCAATGAATGCAAGTGAGTCCGCTCCAGTGTCGGCCAATTTATTGTTTTTAAAGTTATCTTATTTAATGTTTTGCATCTTGCAGTGTAGCCTTGGATGCTTGTCAGGCTATTTGTGATTGTTGAGCTCAGCAGTGCTTTCCTTCAATTTAAAGATGTTTAAAATCAGTAAATTTAAGAAAGCCTCTCTTGCTTTCCCCCCAAAATAAAAAAAGTAAGAATTCAGAATCTAATTCTGTATAGTTGCTTTCACATTTATCTTCTTTTTTTTTTAAACTTTTCATCAATATTTATGATAATTGCTATTTCTCTCCTAACCTCTTCTCTCTTCTCCTCTACTCCTAGTATTTTGCTCTAAATGAACCAGTTTGCTGTGGAGATGGTTTCCTCACAGCAGCATCTGTCACAAGGTTTGTTGATACATCCCTCTCTAATTCTCCCCGGTGCCAATTGGAGAGCTCAGCAGCAGCTGGTCGGGTAGGGCCTGAGAGTGTGTGTGTGTGTGTGTGTGTGTGTGTGTGTGTGTGAGACCGCTGAGCCCTCTGTCTGATCTATGCCACGCTAAGGTTCAAGTCAACTGTCTGTCTGTCTGCCTGTCTGAACTGTCTTGTTTAGGTGCATGTGCTTATAAAACAGGAACTTTGTCACTCTCCTTCACACAACGCAACCCCTTACACCTAATCAACTCCATTTGTTTTCCACATGTCCCTTTATCAGTCCATTATACCAGATAGTGATCCAGGTCATCCAGACAAAGGTTTGAAGGCCTGGTCACCCAAACACAGGTTTGAAGGCCTGGTCACCCAGACACAGGTTTGAAGGCCTGGTTACCCAGACACAGGTTCAAAGGCCTGGTCACCCAGACACAGGTTTGAAGGCCTGGTCACCAAGACACAGGTTTGAAGGCCTGGACAACCATGGTGATGACAGCCTACAAGACCTGTATACTGTAGGGCCAAAAATCTGTCTTTCCTCCAACACTGCCCACTTTTGAATGTAGGCTAAAGACCTATATGTTCTCTTCTACCTTTTAATAATATTTTATAATCGTTAGCCATCTAAATGTGATATTTTTATTTTTATTATTTGTCTTTTATGACAAATGTATTTCTAGTATGCCTGATGTTTTTTTTTTCCAAAGCACTTTACCCCGTGTACGAAATGTGCTTCAAAAATAACCTTGCCTTGCCTTGCCTTGCCTTGCCTTGCCTTGCCTTGCCTTGCCTTGCCTTGCCTTGCCTGATTGTTTTATTGATACCTGTGGAAAACACAAACACTTACTTTTTCCAAATGCAATTAACAGCATTCCATTTTCATATTGGCATGGCACTTATTTAAACAATCAGTTCACAGTGGTAGTTGGCAGGCTGTATTTGTTAACTGAGTTTTAAATATAGGCTCAAAGCCCGTTGATAGTGCATCTTACAATGTAGTCAATTACAATGACACTATTGTGTGCTCTGCAGTTTCCTAGCATGTGCCAGGAAAATACTTCCTGGTGAAATGATCACTAGGATAAGAAACTTAACAGATTGGTGATTGGTGTTTGGCAAGATATTGCATTTGTAGTCTCCAGAACTTTCGAGGAAGTTGCTGCGATGAGATCATAATCGTTAAATTATTGAAATAACAATCAGCATTTAATATTCGAAGCACCCACTTTATAAATGAATATACCCTATACAGCTCGGGAAGAAATTAAGAGACCACTGACAGCTGTATATTCAGATTTTATATTGTACTTTCTAGAAGCACATTTGGCAGCAATCACAGCTTCTCTTTTTGGTCATGTTTCTAGCAGCTTTGTACATCTGGATTTCTCCCATTCTCTCATAAATATTCTCTGGCTCAGATTGGATGGGGAGTGCTGGTGAACTGCGTTCTTCAGGTCTCCCCATATATATTCAGAGGGTTACAGGTCCAGCTTTGGCTGGACCAGAACGACATTCACACACTTATTCTGAAGCCATAAACATGCATACCTGCGTACGTATATACATGCATACATACATACATATATTATGAGACAGAGGGAGGGGATGATCTTCTGGAAGATTCTGGGGAACAATGCGATTGAAGGCAGGAAAGGTTTGAGTCTCTTCTGGAAAATTGCTAACAGTAATTTCTGCCCTGTGTAAAAGCATCCTATAAATGACAAAAATGCTAATTTATGCAAAGGTTCTGGGTTTTGTCCTTGAAGGGCAGAGTTTCGGCAAGTTTTCACTCTTCTACTTGATTAATGATGAATTTGGGTCTCGTTATCTAAAAATGTAATTGACTAACAAAGATATTTCATTGCTGCTTACTTACCAATGCTTTTCAACACTAACTGGCTCATGTAATTACACTATGGTATAATCTTGATGATAATGTTCCATTTAAATGCAGTACATTATAGTCATTTGGAATACTCTTATCCAGTAAGTGTATGCATCTTTGGATTTCGAGTTGTGATATCCGCTGTCGTAATAGTACAGAACATTTATCCCTTGTGAGGAATCTTATCAGTAAAGCTCTTCATGCATGAACTCTGTAATCACAACACCTTTGAATTGGTATTTTCTTCCTTTACAATTCTCTTGCAATCTCATTGTTTCGCACAGCTTGATAATGCTAGGTCTCTCATAAACTCAAACTTAATGTGAGAACTTTCATCGTCTCATATCTGACTGTGGGTCTCCTATCCACACCCCCGTGTGAAACAGCTTCATGAGTAGGATGCTTCATTGTCCTGGGGTGAAGCAGAAAGAATCAGCCACAGAAGCAAAGAGAGATAATGCTAAATTAGTTTTAGCCTAGAGCGCTGTATTACGGTGTTAGTGGACTGACTGTTGTCCTCGATACTGGGACAAAAAGGGTGCTAATATCAATTAGCATGCGATATCAATTATCTCCCAATCTCACAGCATATTAGTAGGGATAATGGACTGAGCAACGATGCAAACCACTAGCTGTGTATCAAACAACACCCTATATCCTTTATAGTGTACTTGGCACACAAAGGATCCTGCTGGACTACACAAATAGGCTACCATTTGGAATGCATCGTCTTCACATTCCTGGATCCTTTTTTCAACAATATTACATTAAGGAAACGCTTTTGAAAGAAGTGGATATTAAATAAATATGAGCGATATTTGTAAAAAACTGTGGGGTCATGAAAATGTATTATTGAAAACAGTGCAGAAGGTTGCCAGTGTACTGTAGAGATGCCTGTGCAAGTGGATTTCACCATGAGAGGGAAAACTGTCTTCTGGTATGTTGTTGTCGTACATCTTTCTTTTCATGTTTACCACAAACTGATCACTCTAATTTCTGAATTGAACCAGTATTTGTTTTGGGGTGATGAGTTATAATGAACATACAGCACTACTGCAAAGAATATTACAAGACTGTACCAGCAACACAAGCGCTATTCTGTTGTCTTTCAATGGTAACAGTGGTTGAAGGGAACCTGTGCGTTTGTCAGAGGACGGAGAAATGTAGGGTCCATAAATGTTTCATGGTGTGCGTCTTGTGAGTTACATCGCCCAGGGCAGGTCATAACTCACACCATTACACATTACGGCTTAGACAGAGCCCAGTCATCGCTAAATATCCCTATATAGTGCACTGCTTTTGAGTGCTGATGGTAGCACACTATAATTATTAGAAGCACACGTATTCACAGTGTTGGTTTGTGTGCTTGTTGATGTCTTCACTTTTGACTGCTGTGATTGTGCATACTTCAGAACGCAACGTCAATGTGCGCTGAGGAAGACATGGTCTAACGATGCTTCAGAACATGTTGACGTTTCTAAAGAAGGCATATAATTACTAGGAAATGCTTGCTCTATAGGACTGAGAGAAGACCACCTCATTTCAGCTGGCTAACATTTGATTTGCTATTAGTTATTGAAGTAACTTTGCTACTAGTCACATCTGTCTAAAGTAAATGTTATGACTTGATGATGTTGGCCGTCCCACAAAATATTTGCCAACTCTTAGCCTCAAAGTCATTAGTGCCTGGTTTACTTCTGAACATAAACCTCCGAAAAAAATGAAGAGACCACTGCACTATTCCCTTGAGTGAGGAACAGAATGGTAAAAATGAAGAGACCACTGCACCGTTCCCTTGAGTGAGGAACAGAAGGGTAAAAATGAAGAGACCACTGATAATTCAATGCTTCTGTTCCTCACTCAAAACATTAATTTTCAACTTTTTTGGAAAGGAAAGGAATAGGTGTAGTGGCCTGTAGTGAGCTGTATGTGGTGTTATGTGAACATTGAAACTATGGCTATGACACAACAGTGACAAAGGGAAAATATCTGTGATTATGATTTTCAATGTTTTGCATTATCCATTCCAGATGACTCAATTGTGCTCTAACTAATCAGAATTCCAGAAGACCATGCTGTGAGGTTCTTGTAGTAACATTAGGACAGACTACAGTCAACAACACTGCAGCATACTGTCATAACTCAAACTTCAGTCCCAGTTTTTGCCAGTGAAGACCCCCGAGTCTTTGAAATATTTTGAATTGTCACATGAAAACATGATATACAAACATGACATTCAATAACATTCCTTTTATAAAGTTATTTCCTTGTATGTTAAGTATGGCGAGGCATCGTTTCTCCGTTGACAAACCAACTGCTGCTGTACGTTTTTCATATTTATACTGACACTTATATGACATTTATACGACTCGTATGTAAGCTTATATGATTATATTTCTGGCTCTCTGAGATGGATGCCATTCTGTTTGAACTGTAACAGAACATTACATGTCACCCAGGTAGATGCACAGTGCACCATGATACACACTCGCACGGTGACACACACATGCTGTGACACATACACACACACCGTGACAAACACATTGGCGCGCAAATGTACAGTACAGACGTATTTATGACCGAATATTTTACTTGCCAAATAGAAACCTATTCAATTGCATTTTCCACTTGGATACAGAACTGTGTACCCACTTGGGAACTGTTATACTGAGCTGGTTCCTTTAGTTGGGTTTGATTCTGATTCAACTCAAAATTTGGAATTCGTAACCAGGCAACGGATCAAGCCAGAGTAAACATGCAGAAAAGCTCATACTCTACCATTCAAGCTCACTCTTTTTGAATGTTTCATTTCAAGAAGTATAAGAAGCAACAGTAATTTTCTTTTGATAATGTGCTTTGACAGAAAAGTAATACTGAAGCGGTTGAAACCTTTAGCAACACTTATGTGCAACTTCCCTTGTCAAAACGTACAGCTCAGCTCATGATTTTTTAAGCTAGCATTAGCTAGTTAGCTAGTTTACTATCGCCATTTCTTCTGACACAAATATAGAGCTTAACTAGTTTTGTTTTCCCTGTGGTAGTGACATTCTGTCATTAGAAATCCACCCGCCAGTCAGCATGTATGATTCAGCAGGGGATAACAGTTGCAGCCACTGATAAAAGGCTGTGTTATTGAACTGACTGTAGCAACAGATTTTTTTCTTGAACTCAAACCCGCGGTGCTAGCTTGCTGTGATGGGACAGTTCATTCTGTGTCAAGAGTACTTGTTAGCAACATTCCTTTGCATCATCGTAATGAAGTTGTGAGCTAGAGTTGTGTAGCTTCAGCAACTGTATTTTACTGAATTAATTCAAACAAGGTTAATGAATACTGCACATTATTGAACCAAACATATTATCTGTATCTAAAATGGGCCGACGTCTTAAACAGACAGAGTTCATTACAAATTATTTTCTTTTGTACATTTTGACTATAGACAACAGTGCTAAACAGTTGTTTTACAAGCAAGCTGTGATCAGATATTTTCAGGTACCAGACCGGTAAGCTTTTCTCCCAGATTAATCAAACTGCAGCTAAATGTTTAAAATGGAAAGGACTTACCCTGTACAGTGCAGATCTGTTCACAGTGGGGAACAATTGGAATAGGCTGCTGTTTGGTTCTGAAACATCCTATCTGATGTAGGTTGGCGTTGTGTGTCTCATACAGTATGTGTTCTGTGGTTCTTCAGAATTACTAGACATAGCTGCAACAATCGCCCTGGTCAAATGTAGTGTACTACTATATAGGGTATAGGCCATAGGGTGACATTTGGAAAACAGCCAATATGTTATCTAAGGTTATTCTCTGATTGTCATCATTATAGAAATTATACCAAGAACAGCTGTCTGTAATCAGTTAGTGACACCAATCTAGGCCAATCTCTACCTCTCCACACTCATCAGTTACAGCAGAACACACACTCACATTACCCTTTTTGACACACACACACACATTACACTCTTAGACACACACACACACACACACACACACACACACATTTGGTCTGATGAACGACAATTCAAGGTCACTAGAACTTGAATCAATGCAAATGCCGGAGCAAGGTTTTGTGGTTAATTGAAAAACTAAACCTAACATGATTAGTTCACTGAGCATGGCGAAGGTGTTGTTCTATACATAGACTTTGCTTCAGTGATTCAAATGTCTTGTCCAAGGCTATGCCTCTTGAATGTAGACTCCTCTAAGCTATTCAATCAATACAACTACCTGAATGTTGCTAAGGCAGTTAACTGTAAATTCATCAGGGCAATTTCAAGGGAGCAGGTATGGAATGTGTTATCATAAAAATTATCACCCAGGATCCCCTAGATAACCCTGGACCCCCTAGATCAACTTGTACCTCTAGATCACCCTGGACTCCCTAGATCACCTTGTACCTCTAGATCATCCTGAGCCCCCTAGATCACCTTGTACCCCTATATCACCTTGTACCCCTAGATCACACTTGACTCCCTAGATCACCTTGTATCCCTAGATCACCCTGGACCCCCTAGATCACCTTGTACCCCTAGATCACCGTGGACTCCCTAGATCAGCCTGGAACTTCAGACAGCAGCTTAGCTAGACAATTCTACGACAGAAATGAGATATAAACTGTGACATATTATTCACTACTGTCAACCACTAATGTTGTAATGGCCAGGGATCCATGTGGTCTCAGACCAGCCAATCATAACAACAGAGTGATCCCTGCCCTTACTGCCCACTCTGTGAGTACATGTCAAAGTGCACTACAGAGGACTACTGTCTTTACAATGTATCGCAGGCTGCCTCACAAAGATATCTCTCACGCTTCCTAACACTTTCTCCACTGGAAATTATAAACAGGAGGTCCGTCATGCTAACGTTCTGCTAAAACCATCTCCCTGGCAAACGGGGCCAAGTAACAGAACAGATTATTGGATTTGCTTTTTATTAATTTCTCTATTTCTTGACATTCCTACTTTTGCGTTAACATTTCAACATGTTGGCTATTTAGAAAAAATGAATTGAAAGAGTCTTTAAATAATTTATCCATTTATCTATTGCAATCATTGGAATTCACGTAAGGCATAAAGCTGCATATTAACTTCTTTACAGAACACATATGCATGCAATATGGAACTATTCCATGCTCTGAATCGTCAAAGATTGATATTGTGGCACTACAAGCATTAAGTGACACCTACATACCATCTGCTACTAGTTAGTTCATAATATTCTATAAAAATATTTTTTTTGTATGAGGAAGTGATACTTTTAGCATGATGTTAAAAATCTGCCAAACAACAGATGGAATGTATGACTGTAACATAAATCACTGCTAAACCTCCCTTCCAAACGGCCAAACCAACCAATTTGAAACTAATTTTAAACCTTGTAGTTTCTCAGTTAACCCCGTCAGATTTTGTGTTGAACTGATTAACTCCCAGAAGCCCCGCGGGATCACAATGGCGAGGGTTGAATCAATGGAGGCTCCATACCTGTCAGGGCCAGATCCTGCTTTCACAATTAATGTAATAGAAGGAAGCAGAGAGGAGGGGAGAGGAGCGGTGGGGAGGAGGAGAGGGAGGAAGGGCGGCTGGAGGAGAGAGAAAAGGAGAGGAGACGGCCCAGGAGGAACCACTTTCCTGTTCAATGTTTCAGTTACGTAATTTGACTGAAATTCACTTGTCTTTGAGCATCTCGGACACTATGTTATCCATCATATTGTTAGCGTGGCAGTCAGTGAGCTGACTTGGTTACTTTTTTGTACCTCGGGAATACAGGTCAACCACACAGACGCCTTTCACTGTGTTTCAGGCACCAGGTATCTCAGATCATTGCACTGGTTCTGTTGCCTCACAAGCTGATAGCACGTTTGCTGTGTATTTGATTTATGTCCGGATACTTAAAGTGATCCTCAGGAGCCAGAACGGGTCCCAGTTCTTTAGACATTGCATTAGCCAGTTGTGTACGTCACCTATTAAATTTCCAGTGGTGTCAGATTAATTTTCTAACATTGCAAATGGAAAGGAAACAGAAGTAAATGAACAGGAGATTAAGCTAGCCATACCATGAGCTATGCATTGTTTGAGTTGGCTAGACATCCATTGGGAGGAAGACATAAGAGGAACAAGAGGAGAGACATTATATGTGCATCCTAATCTCAGTCTACTGACATGCATAAGCCAGATTCACACCAGCCGGAAAACAAATTTAACACAGTGTAATGTCAATCCGAGTGCCCACTCTCCATTGGTATTCATTCCAGATTCCCCGCTCATTCCGCTTTGATAAACCTGATTTGCTGCTGTGTGTGAATGTAGGCAAATCTGCTCCAGCACTGTGGACCGCTCATGCACAAATAAGGCACAGAATATCATATAAAATCTAATTTGCACAATTAGTTTCACAAACAGTTATGTTAACACACGTTTTGGACTGTGTCTGTAGAAGCTACCTCACTAAGAGTATAGAGTCAGCGTCATCTTATTCAGAATCAGATATTATTTTTAGTTTACAGACAGCATTATCTTCAGTTTAGAGTCAGTTGTATCTTCAGTATAGAATCAGTTTTGAGTCAGCTTTACCCTCATTTTAGAGTCACATGTATCTTTAAAGACAGGGAAGAGAAAGGAGGGTCAACAGGCATCTACACAACTGTCTTTTTAATAGAATCGGTCAGGGACTTATGAAATTGAATTGAATTGGATTTCAATGGCACATTGAGACGGTTCATTGAGAGTGTGCCAAGAGAGGGGTTGCTATGATGGATTGAGACAAATGTTGGTCCTGATGAGTAGACAACAAGAGGCCCCAGGCGTGCACAGCCGAGCGCGCACACGCCCGCACGCCCGCACGCACGCACGCACGCACGCACACACACACAGGCATTACTATTCAATTAGCTGCTAACAAGACTTTAGGGAGAATAGTTGGTTTCCTTTTTAAGGATAACTGATGAGACTCTATGTCTGCCTGCTCGTTAGGAACACTCTGAGGGGTGACTCTGAGGAAAAGACTGAAACATCTATCATAACCACAGTGGACCTTCTGAGGATTACAACCATTACAACATCCAGACGCCAACCATCTAACTTACACATCTATCATGAACAATGTAGGCCTCTGGAGAAATGTTACCATCAAGAAGCCAGCCAACAAAATCCCACTATGAGCAAATGAGACACCTTCCATCAGCTTAGATTTTCCTGAAATGTCCCCGAAACTGAACCTCTACTCCAGTTAACGGTTTTAACGATCTGACGGGAACTCTAAGTGTTCATAATTTTAGTTGATTGGCTGTGGAGATGGGAAATGGATAGGGTTGCAGCTGTCTCAGGTCCAACACCACCGTGGCGCTCTGTTTCACAGCCATCGTTATCCTAAACAGAATTTAAAATAGTATCTAGCAAAAATAAATCATTCCATATCACGAACTGAAACCCTAATCAGCATCCCTCCTCTCCCGTCTGTGCGAATGTTAGTTATCTAACAGCCTGACGCTTTTGTTGGCTTTATATAAATCCTTCGAACAGACAGACTTGAGAGAGCATCTTTACCCAAGACTCACCTATTATTAATCACACACACACACGGACAAACACACATTGTTAAATGTGCGCAAACTCAAACACAAACGCACACCTAACATTATTCACCGCTGCTGTAACGTGCTTTAGTCATTATTTTGCAGTAGGTCAGCTGCCGTCAGCTCATAAACAACTGTAACATCTGATAAGGATACTTGTCCCTCCTGGGCCTCTGTACGTCCGTCTGCCCGGGAAGCTCGGTGATAAAAGAAAACCCGACATCAGAAGAGGCCAGTCCACTCAGAGCTCGGAGAAATGAGAAGACACTCTACGCCCTGTGTCTAGTGTCCAAGTCCAGTGGTCCAAATGAATGAGCTGCATAGGGAATAGGGTCCTGTTTTCCATCCACCATTTCTCTGATGGGAACCAACACCCCCACTCATTCGCTCTCTACCTCCACCTGAGATAGACTTCGTTTAGCCCTTTTCCCCCCCTCTTTTTACCCCCCTCAAAAATCAATTAGATTTTTTTTTCTTTTTAATGGTGGTATGATGATGATGTATGTGGACCTAATAAGACATGAATGGGATATGAAAGGTCGCTGAGAGCTAGACAAACGACTCCCATTATTCCACCAATCAGAGGGATGGAGACCCTCTGCATGTTCTAATTTGAATGATAATAAAATTCTGAATTGCTTTGTCCTACCAGGACACTGCCTCCATGATAAGCAGCCTGGCAAGGTCACCTCAACTCTATTAGCTCAGACTCTTAGGCAGCTGCCCAAACGACACCCTATTCCCTACGTAGTACACTACTTTTAACCAGAGCCCTATGGTCAATGGTCAAGGCCCATTTAAAAAAGAAGTGCGCTATGAAAGAAATAAGGAAGTATCTGGGCTGCGGTAAGATCCGTGATGACTGAAATTAAAAGAGCCTTTAATAAATCATCATCCAGAGCTGGAGGCCTGTGATGAAATGAGTCGACAGAAAAACATGTTAAACCACATAGAAGGCCGCCACACTGGCACTTACCTCCAAACTGTGATAAAGATGGAGGTGCGTATGTGTGCGTGAGCGTGTGTGTGATTCAGCATGACTGGGTGCGCCGCTCCAACGGTCTCCACAGCACACCGATGACACAGCAGACTGTTCATTTAGCCTGCTCACGGCCCAAATTACGCCCTGCTTCCTCTGTCATGCACTACTTTGGACACGGTGCATATCGGGGTGCCATTTGGGACACAGCGGTATTTCCATTTGCCAGGTGCGGGGCTGAGAACCGAGCGGCCCGACACACCTGAATTAATTCTAATCAACAACAAAGAAAATACACGGCCACCATTTTGGGCTTTTGTCCCCCACCTATTTTCAAGTTAATTGAATGATTTCCCCTGACAGCAGCTGTGGCCTACTCACATACAGTAAAGTAACGTTTTCACCCCTTTTGGACCTCTCCACAGTCCACTGTCTGACAACATGAAATCTGAAAAGACAATCAGGGGGTTTTGCCACAACACATAAAAGTCCATGTAGTAAAAAATTAAATCAGCAAATTGTTCTAAATTTATTTGAAAAATAATTCAAGACAAAAAACACCACATATAAGTTTTAACATTTATTGGAGGACAAGGCACAACAACACTGTAACATGTGTGGCGTTAGGTTCTTTCCCTCTGCCGTGACTCACTGTTATCATGTGATCAAGTATACAAAACTACCAATAATGATATAAATACCAATATATGATTAAAAGCAATCCCCGTAGATGATGAGCAAGGTATGCAGTGCCTGTCCCCCCAGGGATGGAACACAGAACTGAAAAGGACAAGGCAGGGGTGGGGGTGGTTTTGCACCAACAAGCTAGTGAAACCAACGCACATCAGAACTGAGTAAGCAACCTGACATTTAAATAGACAGTATGGAATCTGATTGATATAGGAGCAATGTTCAATATTCGGTAGGTATATTGCTCTGGCAGACATTTTGTGAACCTATTCTACGAGCCTTTCCACATTCTCAACTGGGCTGAACTCTGGGCTTTCAATGGGCCACACCAGGACATTGTTCGTTTTGTTTTTAAGCAATTCCATTGTGGCTTTGTCCTGCAGGAAGATGAGTCTTCTCACAAGTCCCAGCTCTCTTGCAGACTTCAGCATGTTTTCTTCCAGGATTCATCTGTACTTTGCTGCATCTCTTTATCCCTCCATCATAACAAGCATTCCTGTCCTTGATGCAGAGAAGCATCTCCATAGCATGATGCTCCCACCACCATGCTCCCTTGGTAAGGATGGTGTTTGCAAGATGATGTGCGTGTTTGCCTAACACCAAACATAGGGCTTAGCGTTGATGACAAAAAGCTCTACTTTTGTCTCATCAGACAACAAGCTTCTTCCACTGGGTGTCTGATTGTCCCCACATTCCTTCATGTTTGAAACGACACCTCTTCCTTTTTGCCAGTCTCTCACAAATGCAGATTTTGGAAAGCTCCTATTGTAGCATTATGCACAGTGTCCTTCAGCAAAGCCAGAGAGGACTGCATAACTTCATTAAAGTTAAAGTTCCCTAAGTATGAGGAGACTTCATGTCAAGGCAAACTGATAGATGGAACATTGTGAATGTTTAAATGCCCCAAGAGGAATAGCTCAGGAATAGCTCAGTCACATTTTTGTGGAATAAAATATTTGAAACCTTAATTTAAAATATTTACTGCAGTGTCTTCTGGTAATTTTATAATTGTATTTATGCTAGTAAAACAGTAAAAGTTTTACATATGGCCTCTTCAATAATGAACTTTATTCTGCTCTAGGGGACATTCAATGCTTTGAAAAGGTTTTCATGTCCTACCCCTGAAGGAAACAAACACTGTCAATTCTATGTTTATTTACGTATAGGCATTTATAATGATGTCCTCAACTATCCTTTCCTAGCCTATACTGTGTCTGGTCATATACCTTTATCAGATTTATGTTACAAATGTTTCAGGTCTCAGTACAGAACCTAAAGTAATGCTTAAATCACCCAGTGCTGAACCCATGAGTTCATCATTGTTTTATAATATGGTGTCAGGGGGCATGGATTGGAATGTGTCCCTAATTGTTAAGGGGTCTATTTTTCAGGACTCATTTTTTTAAACTTAGGTCAGTAAACCAACCCCCAGACCTTCTGTTTGGGGAAATAAACATGGAATTTGGGAAAGTTCTCCTGAGAACTTTTATCTTTGATACTTGTACTGTAATTGTAATACTCTCTTTATTTATTTAACAAATTTGCTGCATTCATTCATTGACTATGTGAAATTGATCTAGAATGGGTCCAAATCCAGTTCGTTGACCAATGATTGGTCTTTTTGAAGAACCTTTGCAGATTTGCTTTGAAGGTTTCTTCCTCTTTGTAATGAAGTTAGGAATTGTCCCAAACAGCTGTGGACCATCCAAAGACAGGTGTATTTTACCTGAAATCAATGTGAATCACAAACACAAACAGACTGTAATTTAAGAAATTATGTGTTTTTGGTAATTCATTTTGAATGATCAGCCGATTTAATTTTTCACTTTGACATGATGGACTTTTGTGTTGTTCTGTGGACACCACCTAATTTCCTCCATTATTCTTTAATGCTATTGCACAATATGAAATGGTAAGGTCTACACCAGTGAATACTTTTGAGAGCCACTATAGTACCGTTCTGTATCTCAGAATATGAAATTACATAAAAATATCAACCTTCCCGGTGGCAAAGCAGTCTGATTTTGCATCTGCCTAGCTAACTGAGGTCATTGGGTCTGTGACTGTGCCCTCATGTGACCCATGTGCCATAATCAAACAGCATGGATTAAAGCAGAATGGTTTGCTTTTATCCTAGGAAGATTCCTAGGAAGAGGTTTTCTCGGGAACTCTCCCAAATCCATTGTTAGTTCTTGAGATGTCACTAGGCCATAGATAGAATTGAATATGATAATATTGCAGAACGGAGAAAAAGAGGGACTTATATATATATATTATATTTTTTTAAATTCACAGGCAATTGACTTGTGTATTGTGTCTGTCCCCGATAGAAGAGGTTAACACAGCCAGTCCATAATCTGCGCACACACGTCCATAATAAATTATTTT
The DNA here is from genome assembly GCA_016801105.1 of Esox niger. NCBI lineage: Eukaryota > Metazoa > Chordata > Actinopteri > Esociformes > Esocidae > Esox > Esox niger. The sequence goes on along the minus strand of JACXGJ010003786.1, from coordinate 7,551 downwards.
TAGTTCCCTGCTCATTGGCGCAGAGAAGAGGCAGGACAGGGTGGCTTTGGGACGCATTAATAATAAATCACATTGTCATTGTCTAGAAATCCGTTTGAAAAGCAATGAAACGTGATAAACAGTTTCATCCGGGCGGTCGGACATGTGGCAGTCACTTGAGGGCTGGCTGTTGGACTGAGACAGAGCATAAGACAGTATAAGTTACCTCAGAGCAGATCTTTGAATGCAGTTCTGTATCAGTTACTGGCGGCTACTGGCGGACTAAGCATGTTACTGATAGCACAGGAAAGCGGGTCTTTGACGGCCAAACTAAATAATGAAGCATGATAAACGATGTCACCCAGACCGTCGGCTAAAATACCGCATGTTGGGTGATGGCAGGATTGGATTGGTTACTAATGTCACAGCAAAACATTCTGATTGGCTGGACTATGAGAGCAAAGAAGTTACAGACAGCACAGCAGAATGAGAGACTGGGTGACTAATTGTACAACACTCCACAGTATACCATAGCCCTTTAAAAGTCTGATGACTGGTTTTATAGCATAACGGTCTATACAGTGGGGCAAAAAAGTATTTAGTCAGCCACCAATTGTGCAAGTTCTCCCACTTAAAAAAAATGAGAGAGGCCTGTAATTTTCATCATAGGCACACTTCAACTATGAGAGACAAAATGAGAAAAAAATATCCAGAGAATCACATTGTAGGAATTTTAATGAATGTATTGGTAAATTATGGTGGAAAATAAGTATTTGGTCAATAACAAAAGTTCATCTCAATACTTGGTGATATACCGTTTTTTGGCAATGACAGAGGTCAAACGTTTTCTACAATTGTCAAACGTTTTCTACATGTTTTTACAATTTTTACAATCCTTTGACAGCTCTTTGGTCTTGGCCAAAGTGGAGTTTGGAGTGTGACTGTTTGGGGTTGTGGACAGGTGTCTTTTATACTGATAACAAGTTTAAACAGGTGCCATTAATACAGGTAACGAGTGGAGGACAGAGGAGCCACTTAAAGAAGAAGTTACAGGTCTGTGAGAGCCAGAAATATTGCCTGTTTGTAGGTGACCTAATACTTATTTTACCAAGGAATTTACCAATAAATTCATAAAAAATCCTACAATGTGATTCTCTGGATGTTTTTTCTCATTTTGTCTCTCGTAGTTGATGTGTACCTATGATGAAAATTACAGGCCTCTCTCATCTTTTTAAGTGTGAGAACTTGCACAATTGGTGGCTGACTAAATACGTTTTTGCCCCTCTGTATCATAACACTGAGTGGCTAAGGCCATATCTTTATCACAGGAGGTCTGTCAAGTCAAAAAACACAGTACAGTTGCTTCGTAGGGTCAGCGAGACTTTAAGAAGAAAACTGTATCATTAATTTCAAGAGGTTTTATTTATAAATAGACCTTTGGCTTCTGAACCATGCAAAGTGTATTTTTTAACATTCTTTAGTGTGAAGAAAATTATTCAGACTTTGTGTGAAGTGTCGTGGCTAGTCAGTTCTTCTCCAAAACATGTTTTTTTCCCCATGACAAAAATAAAGCATCCAATTTATCAGGACAACACGACAGCCACTGTAATTAACAGCAACCAACAGGCCAGGGTAAGGATATTGGAATGGACCCTATAAAAAAGAAATACATTTGTTTTTGTAATTAATAGCAATTATCTGGGTTTGTGAAATCATTTGTTTTGATTAACTTCCATTTGTTCCTATTTGTAATTTTTTTTCATTTTTCATGCACAAACCTGACAAACAAATTAATCAGGAAAAAGGCAAACAGATTCTAGGTTCAGAAAACAAATATGTATGTTCTGAGTTTGTGTGTGTGAGAGTCTGTGAGAGTGTGCATTAGGGTGATGACTTTTTACAAACTAATTTCCCTGTATCATATTTGGATGAGCTTTCATTAAAGATTAGATAAAATCTTAGTTTCAAGGTGATTTGATAAAAAAAAATTGTTTATAAATTTTTTGCCTTTTTTTAAGCTGTTATAAAATTGAACACAAGCTTTAGAGTATATACAACATTACATTGGTTTGATACCTAATTAAGCTAATTTAAATTCAAGTGCCCGCTTTGAACAGTTAAATACCACGCTTATATAGCTGTACCTATACAAAATGTAAAAATGGTTTGTGCTTGACCTTTTTCAATATTTCAATCGAATATGCCTAATTTTAGTCATTTATAGGCAAAAGTTCATCCATTTGTGCTACAGGAAAAACCATATCTGAACAAATTTGAAAAAGTAATTACCCTAGTGTGCATGTATGTGCGTGCATGTGTGCTGGTGTATGTTTGTGTGTGCATGTGTGCATATACATAGATGGGATAGCACAGTCCCATATCGCCTGGGTCCTACAGCATCAAACACAGAAGGTCATCTGATTTTATACATACACAGCTATCTATCTGCCAACTTGCACAGTGACACCGTGACAGTGACACCAAGATGGTTGGATCACAAAAATACCCAAATATGTTTCGCTGTATGCAACAAAAATTCTCTAGAAATAACAATCGGCCCCCTTATTGGGCCTTTGTAGGGTCAGCGCTAGGATCCACTATGTCTCCCAACTTGCCACTTATGAAAGAAAACGGATGGTAAAGTGTAGTCTGTCATCAACGTTGCTACAGATCGGGAAGAGGTTCCAACATTTTCATCTTGCAAGCCAGGGCTTTGTTTTCTATGTTGAATGCTTCGGGGAAACACGTTGTTCTTGATCCTGCAAATAGTTCCTGAAGTAAACATTCAGGGCATGGCAACATTCTCTAAATAATGAGCCTCGGGGCCCATTCGGGTCCCTGCATCAATCCCCATATTGTAAATTGGTGACACCAACTCCGGGGACCCTGAAAAATAGTTAGGATGTGGGCAAAAAGAGGAAGCATGCTGATCACTGACTGACACTCCAACGGTCATTTGACAAAAAAAGAGGTTGAAGGTATTCTAAAAATAAATGTATGTTTTCTCAACCCTTACTTGCATCTTAATCAAGCATGTTTTTAGTTTTACCGGGAACAGACGTACAACAAGGTTTATTTACATTGCTAAAATCCTGGAAATAGCAGCATGTGTGGGGCTTCGATACATTGTTTCCATTCCACAGGGAGTTGGAGATGAAAGCTGCTCTGTAAAGATGAGTAGCTGAGGAATGGAGCTGGGGACTAAATTGTAGCTCTGGAGAATGAAATGAGGGTCCATTTCCCCAGACAAAATAACAAAATACACAACACAAACACACACAGACAGAATAGAACACAACTTATTGATTCACTGATAGTGTCTCCGTTATGACATTAACAGCGTAGTGAATCTACACAATAGTATTGCAGCATCCTGGACCCTGATACGAATGCTGTCGGGTGAACTGGTTCCTGACCAGCAATTCAGGAGAAAGGTCAACCTCGCTCTCTTGTCTCATTTTCACTCTCTTTCTCTCTCATTCCAATTGATGATTTTAACACGAATGAAGTTGGAGATAGAAAAACACTGACATCCATCAAGCAATTCTGTTGTTTTTTTTCCATTGGAAAGTAACAGAAAATACAGAACAACATGAGACACCTCATATCAGAAGCTCTAATAAAATCCCCAGTATTTTCTTTCAACGTTGCTTCACCTGAACGGTTTCCTTTTAAATTAAATTATTGTAGAAGCGAGGGGCATCATCTGAGAGTAGAAGACAAGCGTGACGTCCTCAGACAACCACATCATCACAATTGATTGGTCAATTTATTCTTTTTAAAGAAGAGGGGAAAAGATGCACTCATCACAAACAATGGTTCCTCTTAGATAACATCAAAGGCCATGTTTCCCTCAGGACATTGTAGCGAGTGGCACACCTGTTTTCATCTCAGAACTGCTGTTTTGATGCTTTCTCTCCTGTTGACACACAGTCGTCCACATACACTCGCACACTCTCACACAAACACACGAACATCCTTCAAACTATTATCTATCTCTGCGTCCAATGTTTGGCCCCATTCATATTTTCTCCTCCCCTATTCTCCCCTTTTCTCTACTAATTTCTCCTCTCCCATCCTCTCTTCTCCACTCTCTTCTTCTCCCTCATCTCCTCTGCCCTATTCTCCTCTCTTCTCCACTCTCTTCTTCTCCCTCATCTCCTCTGCCCTATTCTCCTCTCTTCTCCACTTCTCTTCTTCTCCCTCATCTCCTCTGCCCTATTCTCCTCTCTTCTCCACTTCTCTTCTTCTCCCTCATCTCCTCTGCCCTATTCTCCTCTCTCCACTTCTCTTCTTCTCCACTCAGAACTTTAAAACACTACGACAACCACATCACTATCACAGAGGGAAGGACTGATGTATATTATTACGAGGTTACAATGTGCTGGAGTTAAACAAACTGGTCTGGATCTGAGTTACACAACATTTGTTGTGCCTGGAATTGGCAATGCACAGCCTTTTTCCTCTTAGGACTGCTTGTGTAAGAAGAAAATAAATATATAATGGCCTTTTCTTAACATTGCTCACCTCACCATCACACCTCCTGCTTTAATCTTCACAGGGAGAAACACACATGCAGACATCATCCATTGACCCACAGCGTATCACAAAGACACAGTGGTTGGAACAAAAAAATCTACAATATGGACGCGTCAGACTGAAGGACAGATTTCCACTGGTGTTAAGACAATTTTGTGTGTTTCTGTCTCGTCTTACTATGAATGTCCTATAGCAGCCGTTTCTTTGCAGCGATTCGACCATGAAGGTCTGATTCACGCCATCTCCTCCAAACAGTTGATAATGAGAAGGGTCTGTTACCTTAACACTGTGAAGCATTCATTTTGGAATCACAGTTAATTGCCAATTTCTGGAATGCCATTTTATATTAACAGTTTTAGTGAATGGATATTGAGGACAACATGACAAATTCTAGCTTACGGATGATTTATTCTATACGACTGTTCTTAATGCATGGGTTTTCAGGCAACATGACTTAATGTATGGATTTTAAGGCTTCGTCAACTAGTTTTAATGTACAGCTGTGTAGCATAACATGACACAATGCAAGGACGTTAAGGCTAACATGACTTAGTGGTTAGATATTCAAGCTAACATGAGCAGTTCTAACATCTGGATGTTTGAGCTAACATGACTTAGCGTACGGATGTTGGTTGTGGTTCATCTCTCTGTGTAGTCTGCGGGCTCTGTGATGCATCATTTCTTTCTGTGTATTATGAATCCCTCCAAACATCTCCCACATACAGGAGGTGACATCTTCTGCTCTGTTTCCAAATCGTACATGTATTTGATCCATTGACTGGCTGACTCACTGCATGACAACCCAATGGAAGATATTTTATCTGTGATATCACTTTTTTGGGCAAATCCTTATCGTAATACTGAAGTGGATTCTGCCCAATTTTGATGTGTCTTGTCCTAATATAAGCCTAATATAAGCTTTGGTGTTCTGTTCTAGTGACCCCAGTGATTCTAGGGACCTAAACCAGTGTTTCCCAAACTTTTTCAATTTCTGTACCACCAAGAAATTGGGTCGTTGACCTGGAGAAACCACTCGTGTTAATTTTACAAGTAAGCCTATGTTGTCATGAGTGTTCACAAGAAACCACTGTTGACAGGTCAAGTACACCCAGGGGCCTTCGTACCTTTGGTTGGGAACCACTGAAAACGGTATCCGTTTATTGAAAGATGAGGTGTGACATTGATCCTGACCTTGATTTCCTTGTCACTATTCACACTGGAACTGCTACAGAAGAACTATGTAAATGGGTTACACGCCAAATAGACCTCATGGTTGATGTTCTGAGTGCTGCCTGCATGTTCCTGTCATGCCTTTTCCAACTAGGTGGGACATATTGCAAGTTACTTTGGTAGTAAAGTAGGAGAATTAGGATTAGGGTCAGATAAACGTTGGGTTGAAGTTGTCTTGGAAAATCAACCACTCTTTTCTAAAACAAATGCATTTTGTCTAAGGACTTTGTGAATCCAATAGACTTTGAAAAGCATACAGTAATGACAGACTTTAAAGCCAGGTCCTTCTGCAGATAAACCCCCAATGTTCTGAGTCTGGACCGTGGCTTGTATACAGAACTTTCACACATCACACCATCTGACTATTCATCTGTTTGGAAACCTCCCCAGGTGGGTTGCGCCTCTTAACTTCTACCTCCCTGAATGCTCGTAATTTGCGACAATAATTCACGACATCCTCATGGTTCATACTTGGGTCATGTCGATCACTGTCCACAAAGTACACTTTATGATAAGCTCATAGGCCACACTCAGGACACCCGAACTGTGGATACAAAGGCAGTAAACTTTTTGAAACGCAGATGGTAATTGCTTGCTCAAGTATAAGGTTATATATGCATTTTATAAAAAGATCCCTCCCACACTCTTCCCTTCCTCCACTTCTAATGTCTCAGCACCTCCCTCCTCCTCCACTATAATTGGCTCCGAACCGCCTCTCTACTCGAATTGGCTCTGAACCTCCCTCCAATCTCATTGGCTCTGTGCCTCTCACCATTGACTCTCACTGCCTCAAAACATCCCTTCACTCCCATTGGCTTGTAACTTCCTACCCTTCAATTCCAGAAGGAGAGGAGAAAAATCGGAGGGAGAGCAGAAGATAGAGGAGGGTTTTGAGAGGAGGAGGAAGTGGGAAAGGAGGTGAGAGGATAGGACAGAAGGCAGGAGAGAGGAAGGTTGTGACCTCGTCTTCTGTTTGTGACGGTAGAATATGAATATCAAGGGCAGCACTCAGCTATGTAACAAATAGCACACTATTCCCTTTGTAGTTCAAGGCTTTTGACCAGAACCCATTTTGCTAAAAGTGCACTATAGAGCATAGGGAATAGCGTGGCATTTGGGTCGTTGATCTCTCCACATCATTCATCCACCAGCTACTCAAAGGTATTAGCACTTATATTGGAGGAAGCCAGCTTGCTGCTCTCTTATTCCCCCTCTCTCCTTCTCACTTCCATTTCTTTCTCTCCCTCTCCATCCCTCCATCTCTTTCTGCCTCTTTCCATCTCTCCTCTGTATGCCTCTGTTACCATCTCTCACCTTTTTCAGCCTCTCTTTCTCCCCCTCTTTCTCACCCTCTCCCTCTCTCTCTCTCTCTCTCTCTCTCACTCAAGCTCATTTTAATAGGTCTCTGGGCTGCTGAGCGATTGGCTCAGACTCCACAGCCAGCCAGGTCGACAGGGGGACTGACTGTCTCTGCAGGGCAGGGTATGGGAGGTTACGGTGGCAGGCAACTGGATTTATAAACAAAGTCTGGTAATATCATATATGCCATTTGAATTATTAAAAAGGTATTTTATGACGTATTTATTCCTCTCACAGAGTTTATTTAAGAAATGCAGACTGAAGCAAACTTGGCTAGCACTGAATCCAGACAGACTAAAATGATGATTGTGCTGATGAAGAGAATGAGAGTCATTACAGTATGAGGGCCATTATTAAGGACAGAGTCATTACAGTATGAGGGCCACTATAAAGGACAGAGTCATTACAGTATGAGGGCCACTATAAAGGACAGAGTCATTACAG
>JACXGJ010003785.1:0-50810 GCA_016801105.1 Esox niger | reverse complement strand
CCTGGTGGTCAAGTGGTACAAAGGGAATGAATCCTTATTAAATGTAACTTACAGTAGCAGTACGAAGACACCAGTTGATGTGTCTCCAACCCTCACCATCACCCCCAGTAGAGATGATGATGGAGCTCAGTACAGATGTGAGGCAGAGCTGGACCTGGGACCAGAGGGACCACAACCTCCTCCCACAGTGTCTTCAGAAGCTCTAAACATCACTGTGTACTGTGAGTTGTTGATATCAGTTAATATACTAGTACCAAACTAACATAGTTGGTCATTTATCCTCCTAATGTGCATTCCATAATAACCTACTGATTTACAGTCCAGATGCCCGCTGTGTACTTTTAAAAGCATTCTTGTCAAAATGTTCTCTCCTCCTAATTTTGTGAAGTTACACTCAAGCCCTTGCTTCATCTTTGGGGCAGGCTCGGGACAATCGGATGTTGTCCAAGGAACAACTGGCCAAACAGTTATACTTCTCACATTGCTCGGTCAACCAGAATGTATTCACCGACACCTAATGGCTTGGAGAAGAGGGCATTCACTGGCTAAAAACTGCAATTGAGTTTAGCAAGTTACTTTTGTCAAATTTTCACCAACTCCCACTTCTCTCTTTAAGATAAACCACATATCAATGCATCTCAACTGCGAGAGAAGATACCAGTGTTCAGAGGATATCCTGAGGAATTAGTCTGTGAGGCGAAGGGTAAACCGCAGCCCAGGATCCAGTGGCTCTATGACCCATCGAAGCTTGTCCGTGATGACGGAGGCAACCTCACTGTCTATGAGGCTGGATTTTACAACTGCACTGCCACTAACAATGTGCAAACCAGCTTTGTTTTGGTAGAGGTCATTTTAAAAGGTAACAGCTTTATATTGTATAAAACCCTATATCAACAATTTTTAAACCCTATATTTACCCTAATTAATGCTTCTTCCTCTCTATTTTATTTACACTAGTTGTTAAAAAATGATATAATAAACATCTGGCAGGTGTAGCCTTCTGGTGTAGCCTTGACAGCCTTGTAGCCTGTCTTGGGCGGCTTATATCTCTGCTAACCTGCTGGTATATTATTTATGTTGACTGATTAAAGTTTTCTGAACAAACTTAATTATTAGCTGGTAACTACACTGTTTTTTATATACCCTTTACCCATTGCCATCTCAATATAACTCATACAGATTTCTGAATGCATTCTAATCAGTGGCAGGTAGTGCTGCTAGGTACAACTACTTCATTGCACATCAGCTCTGTACTAAACTATTTCACTGGTTGAGTAATCACCCCTTGGTAGATGTTATAATCCTACCCTCATATTTTAATACTAGTTTGTCCCATAAAGTCTTTAGCTTTTCTTTTGATAGAAATAGGGTTAATCTGTGTTTGGAGTCTTCTCTACGTATAAATGAATGTGACATTAGAATGTGTTCATCTGAGTTAGAGCCAAAACATTGTGTGTTGGATTGATGATTGTTTGTGGTGTTGTGTCTCTTTTCACAGAGGACTACCTGCCCCTCATAGCGGGCTTTGTGGCCATCATGGTTGTGGTCATCTCTGTCATTTTCATCTTCATCTATTGCATCTACTACAAGAACACCAAGATGGGTCGCTACAGCCTTAAAGATGCCAAGCTCAGCAGCACACCCAATGGCAATGTAGCACAGAATGGAGGTCGGGACATTCCACTCCCTATGACTAAACTGTCTCAGCCAAACATCAACTTCTAAGAGGAGAAGTTTTACTGGGTTGTCTATGGGATGGGCAGCTCCATCCATTTTTAATGCGGAGCCCCTCTTTCCCCACTGAAAGACTAAGAGATTGAGGTAGCAATCGCCCCTCTTTCTGCTGGCAGACTCTGGTCCGGATTGTGATATCGTTGGGAATGTACCTTGACTCCAACCTTCTTATGCAATCCTTTACCATTCAGCACTACTGTTTTAGTATACTACAGTGCTTCTGTTTTCACAGTTACTGAAAAACTGGATGAGGTCTAATCACCTCAGCTTTTCTATAAGCTATGGAATTCTTTCCACACCATATGATTGGAGCTGAGGTTTTCTCTGAAGGAAACCTAGAAGATGCAGCAAATGGTGAAATCCCTCTCTGGAAAATTGCTGTATTGTAGTGAAATGTATGACTGGTTTGGAAAAAAACTATTTGTATTTCAGAAGCACCAGATGCATTTTTTTTTGTTATTTTGAATGTTGTTGATTTGGGGTCTGAACTTTTCATGGAGGATGCTGATTTTGCACCTGCTACATAATGCAGTTGTTTGAAGAGTAGCACGTCTTTGATATTGTGATATGTTCGAGCAGCCTGGGTTTTATGTTTCGCCATTGACCAGGAATCAAAGGTGTAGGGATGTGAACCTAGTGTAACTTAAAACTGAAACATGAGATGTGATGTGTGAAACTAAATTCACACTTCTCTTGTCCTCTTAGTTTGAGAACATTAATCATATACAATATAATCAATAGGAAGAGCATTTTTATTCTAACATATCTCTTGCTTATTTCTTTGTGGGGCCGTAAATCTTTGAAAGGTCAGCTGGGACAACCGCCATAGTCTGTCATGTGTTATTAATCTACACCACTTATACTACTTACCCAGCAGTTGCTTCCAGAATTTTCTGTGTTCTAACTAAATCACTGTAATTCCTGACTGCATGTACTGAGTTTGTGAAAGTATTTTTTTTGTTTATATGCTTTTTTAATCTTAATTAGTCCGAAAGCACATTGAATCGGGCCACGGTTGGATCTTTGTTATGTGCTGCCTTTTCTTTCCCAAAGAATTTACATTTCTGAAGTGTTTTATATGTGCCTTCTGAAGGTATTCAGAGTTCAGATTCCTGCACCTTCTATACATTTTTGCCCACCATAATGTCAAAGCAAAAATACATGTTTAGCTACATAGGGTCTGAATTCTGTATGTGGCTGTATATGAAGTTAAATGTCCTGTACTATAAATTCTCAAAGGGAATTTTATGCAGTTTTGTTTTTTAATATATGTGCATATTTTTTTGCTATTTGTCAATTTCTTTTAAAGATATTAGCCGTTAAGTAACTCAATATTCAAAACATTCCAAAATGATTTAAAATAATCTTTTGATCTCATCAACATTTTCATTTTATTGTATTTATTAATATTGTTTTGAATATTTTCTGTCTTGCCTGTTTTCACTTTCCACCCAATTAGTTTGTATTTATTTAGTTTTAAAACACATTTAGGTTTAATATAATATATTAATTGGTTGTTCCTCAATGCTGCAAAGGTAAATAAATATAAACACATCTATTTTCCCATGTTTCATGATGTTAACTTGAACCCTGTGAGAGTAAATTTAACTGAGGAACATTTAGATTGTACGTGGATGAGCATTATGACCACCTGTCTAATATGATGTATGACCTGTCGAGGCATGGACTCTACCAGACCCCTGAAGGTGCCCTGTGGTATATGGCACCAAGTTAGTTGGTCTTTCAAGTCCTGTAAGATGTGGAGTGGAGCCGCCGTGCATTGGACCTGTTGGTCAAGCGAATTTGGAGGCCAGGGCAACGCCTTGAACTTTTCATCATGTTCCTCAAACCAATACCGAACAACGTGTGGCAGGGGGTCATTATCCTGCTAAAGAGGCCACTGCCATCAGAGAATACCATTGCTATGAAGGGGTTTACCTGGTCTAAAGGATCTTTAGGTATGTGTCCTGTCAAATTGACATCCATATGAATTCCTGGACCCAGTGTTTCCTAGCAGAACATTTCCCACAGCATCACACTCCCTCCACCGGCTTGTCGTCTTCCCACAGTGCATCCTAATGCCATCACTTAAACAGCACACATGTGCACGGAAGTCCATGTGATGTAAAAGACAATGGGATTCGTTGGAAAAGGTTACCTTCCTCTGCTCCAAGTTCCAGTTCCGAGACTCGCATGCCTATTGTAGGCATTTTGGGTGGTAGCGAACGGTCATCATGGGCACTCTGAATGGACTGCGGCTACACAGGCCCATATGCAGCAGGGTGCGAGGCACTGTGCGTGGTGACACATTCCTCCCCGATCATTAAAAATGTTGCCAGTTTGTGTTTTTTCCCCCCTTGGACCACTATTGGTAGGTACTCACCAGAACTGACCGGGAGCACCCCACAAGCCTTGCCGTTTCAGAGATGCTCTGATCCAGTCGTCTGGCCACAACAATTTTGCCTGTGTCAAAGTCACTCGGGTCTTTACTCATGCTAATTTCTCTTGGATCCAACACATTGACCACAAGAACTGGTTGTTCTCTTATCATTTACCCGGACCTTGATATGTACGAAAATGATTAAAAAAATCCTACAGTGTGATTCTCTGGATTTTTTCTCATTTTGTCTCTCATAGTTGAAGTGTACCTATGATGAAAATTACAGGTCTCTCTCATCTTTTTAAGTGGGAGAACTTGCACAATTGGGGGCTGACTAAATACTTTTTTGCCCCACTGTAAACTTCAAGAATTCAAAGAACAAAAAAACATTTGAACAGGGGGACCTTTCCAACCAAATATTAGAAGGTAAATTGCTCCCCACCAATAAAAGTATTGACTCTAACCTCGGACATAACATTCGACCCTATGTATAGGCATCAGAACTCCTTTCTTTATACCCCAAACTTCTTGCATTATATGATATCAGAATCATATCAGATGATTCCATAATTGTATCTTCTTAACACAAACTTGTTTTTATAGATGTATTTGAAAACATGACCTAAAATATCTGGACACCCATTTAATTTACTGTATTTGTCTATACCAGCCACACTTATTGCTGACAGATGTATAAAATAAAGCACACAGCCTTGCAATCTCCATAGAAAAATATAAACAGTGCAATGGCCGAAAATGAAGACCTCAATAACAACTAGGATTCAGTCTTACAAACAAATCATTTAGTTATATTCCTGCACTGCTAGAGCTACCCTTGTCAAATGTAATTGCTTTTATTTTGAAGTGGAAACATCTTGGAACACTAACAACTCAGATGTTCAGTGGTTGGCCACACACTTACACAGAGCAGGACAGTGGAGTGCGCATAGTGCATGAAACTTGTTAGTCCTCAGTTGTAACACTTATTACCAATTTCCAAATTGGCTCTGGGAGCAATGTCAGACCAGAACTCCTTGTTGGGAGCTTCATGGAATGGCCAAGTAAGGTCCATGCACATAAAGGAATTGTTTGTCGAGATTGGTGTGGTAGAACTTGACTGGCCTTTACAGAACTCTGACCTCAACCCTACCAAACACCTTTTGGTTGAATTGGAATACAGTCTGGGAGCCAAGGCTAATCATGTTATAGTAGCACTTGACCATCACTGATCTTGTGGCTGAATGGAAGCAGATCTCTTCCCAGAAGAGTTGAGGCTGTAATTGCAGAAAAGAGGGGACCAGCTGCATAATAATGCCAATGATTTTGGAAGGAGATATTCAGTGATTATGTGTCCACATATATTTGGTCATGTTGTGGGATGAGATCATTGCATCAATAAAGAAAATCAATAATACCACTGGTGTTCTACAGGGTTAAATGCTGAACCCCCTCCTGTACTCCCTCTTCACCCCACGACTGCATTCCTGAACACAGTTCCAACTCCATTGTCAAGTTTGAAGATGACACCATGGTGGTCGGCCCTGATTAGGGACAATAACGAGTCAGCCTACAGGGAGGAGGTCAAGCGCCTGGCGGCATGGTGCTGTGACAACAACCTGGCCCTCAACACAAATAAAACCAATGAGCTAATTGTGGAAGTCTAAGGCCTGCGATCACACCCCAGTTTTTATTGATGGCACTGAGGTGGAGCGTGTGTCCAGCTTCAAATTCCTGGGTGTCCACATCTCCGAAGATCTCTCCTGGACCCCTCAACAACTCAACCCTGGTCAAAAAGGTGCAGCAGCGCCACTACCCCCAGCCACTCATGGACCTTGTGGCACTGCTCCCTTTGTACTACTGGGCCCTGACACTGACTTGCAAAGACTGATAATGGATTATTTCAGTTGTTACAGGTACGTGTCTACCTCGGGAACCACACTGCAGCTATCCCTGTAAATCAGTTGGACACCTTGCACATTCAGTTTTGCTTCATTGGACTTTAGAATTGCCATCGTACTTGCATTTTACAGTTGTTACATATACATGTCTACCTCGGGGGCCTCACTGCTGCTATTTCATTTTGCGTCAATTACACGTTTAGAATGCCATTTAGAATTGTAATTTGAACTTGTACAACTATTTATCCCACTTTTAACATAGACTAAACTTAATATTTGTACATTTTCTGCCCACAAATTGCCTTAATTGCACATTTGGTATGGTCATTTTCCTTCATTGCACATCTACACATTTCACTTGTAATATACATATATTAATACTTGTAAATGTTCTGCCCTCTTCTATTTGCACTTCTGGTTAGATGCTAACTGCATTTCGTTGTACTGTACATGTACATGTTTAATGACAGTAAAGATTAATCTAATCTAAACAATAGGAGCTGCAACACATAGTTTTGTCTGACCAAGGAAAAGGGCTATCATTGAGGTAAGTGATGGCATTTACTTCCCTCTATTTTCTACAGAAAACAACACAGTGGAGTTTAATTGACCATATGAAAAACCATTATATTTAATCTAAAACATCACTCACCAGTTACGCACCAAGCTACTGCTCGGCTCTTTCATGTTATTCTATTTTTGGATTGTCATTAAAGTATTATTTTGATCAAAATAATTATTGGTAAAATTTTGGACGGTAAAATTGTGGGTTGGTGGCTGGTGGGCCGAATATAAAAACGTGTCTCGCCAAATGGACCATCTCTGACTCGCCCCGGACCAATTGGTCAATTCCATTATGACTCCCCTTCCCCTCGTCCGAAACCATTGGTCCATTCCACTATGGAGTCTTACTGTCAGCGCGTACCTTTGCTCTTCCCCACCAGAAATTCATACTAAGAAACTGAGTCAGTGACGGGAAATGTTGATGCGAGCAGTGTGCAGAACAGAGAGAGAGATTGGATAAACGCAGAAATGTAGGTGGGGCTGAGAATTCATGGGACTAAAACAGAGAATCCCTAGTCGGCCACATTCCACAATCAAAATGAACGGTTTGTTTAGGTAGTGGAACCACGGCTGTGGCGGTTTGCAGTATTGTTCAGTAACCCACTATGGATACGAGGATTCCGCATCACCTGGTCCACGTCAAACACTAACACAAGGTGCCAGAAGAGCCGTGTCAGTTGGGCATACTACTATCGCGAAGTTGCTCAAGCGATAAGCAATAATGAGGATGAAGAGTAGATACAACATCAATAATGTGGGTTATAGATATTAGCTGGATAGCAAATTGCGATATTGCTACCGCGTTGCCTGCCATCCAGTTAAATCGTGTAGCTAGCCTATGCAGCAGCTAGTCATTGTAATTTCAAGCCCTACTCCTAAACCTCTGATTAATTTGTGGCTGTACTTCAATTTGTGATTGAGATTTGCATCTTTCTGGGGGTATATACCAGTGTTTTGTTTCGGTCCTCACACATCGTGTACCATCTGACATTTTAGTCAAAATGTAGTTGTTTACATATATTTGATTATTGGATTCTTATTCATCTTTGCGTGGTGTTATTTTTCTGAAAACGTGTTTTTGTGTCTATAATTCACAAAATAAAAATGTTCTATCTCCAAAAAGGAACACTTTTTTTATACGGTTCTAGCTGTGATCTAATCAGAAGCGTCAATGAATACGGGAGGACCAATCCAAATCCGCCTTTTAACCATGTATGTTTAGCTGTGCTAGCTAGTTTTCTTGGGATAGTTCGCAAATTTCTAAATACTATTAGAGAACTATTTTTTGATGATTTGTTCAAAAGAGAGGGCAGTAGTGAAGCGTAAGTTGAAGCATATTCGTTGGCGATATTTTTGTTATTTGTATGCAAAGTTGATAGCTAAAGTAAATAGCTAACCCACTAGCTTGTAAGCTAACCTCTGTTAGTTACCTGATCCTAACTCGCTAGCAAATGTACATAGTTCGGTTTGCTGCGGTGAACATAGCTAGCCTATTATCTGCCCATCAAGTTTTTAAGTAGCAAGTTAACGTTAGCTAGCCAAGTAAACTTAATCTCCTTAGCTATCCATCTAGCAACGAGATGTGCAGCTAGCTGGCTTAGTAACTAGGTAATGATATTATCAGCTCACTAGCTAACAAGTCAAGATACTTTTTAGAGCTTTTATTTGTTCATGAGTGCATTCATTGTGGCCATTTATCAATAATAATCTATAAAAAGCACTTAGTAGACTTCCTTTAGTGGCTATCTGTTTATAGAAATTGTGTCTATAAAATGGGTGAGAACGCTCAGATAATGATCATGAAGCATGGACACAAATAGCAGGAGAGAAAACAACGAAGAGACCAGTAATGAGAAAGAGGTATAGAGACATAGAGAAGGGGGTGGGTATGTTCAGGCATTACCTTAAATAATAATATTTTGTGTGGTTATAGAAAAAACATATAACAATAACTGAATACTAACAATATAAGAATACATAATATTGTGATGGTTAGCTGTGTTGAATGTTTGTGTATTATTTTGTATTCCTAACTGTAGAGGCAGTGGCAGGAGAAACTTACTTTTTTTCTGTAATTCAAATGACATACACAGACTTCCAAGACTTTTAGTCTTGTTACAAAAATTATCAATACAAGCAAGTACTTTTTGCTGCTGTGGCCCAGATTGTGCTTGTTCAGTGTCTGCACATACAGTATACTAAGTGCCATAGGAAGCCTCCAGTAGACATGGACTTCAGGGACTCAAATGTCAATGTGTCAAGGTTTAAGCACATGCCTGCTAAAATGAAAAGTAATAATAATGATAGTTTTGTGTAGAGTAAAAAAATGAAGACGTGCTTAATGGGTTAGGTGTTTCAAACTTGATGGTATCGCCTAACTGCATATGAATTGACATGTTGAATATAAATGTTCTGAAGATTCAAAAATAAGTATGATATGTTATTTCTAAATATTATTAATGTATACATTTTTTGTAGTGTATGTGTTTGAACAATGTTCTGCAATATGACTATATTTTATATAGTGATGGTGAGATTCAACCTTATAATTCCAAACAGGATCAGAGCTCTTGGAATTAATTATAAGGTTCCATTTATTCCAAACAATATCATTTCCAATTGTCCCAGGATTTTCATATGACTTATCCTAAGTATAACAAGGGTGATGCCCTTGTTAAGCTATACAAATAAATATTGTATGTAAAACCTTTGCTAACAGGGATATGAAATCTTTGATGCTCAATATCTCTGAATCATATTGAACGCCGATGGAACCTTATAATTCTAAGCTTACAACATGGTAAATAGTGACTGGGCAAAGAAAATTTGTTAATGTTTGACATTTAGGTGGTTAATGTTTCTTTGATTCCCTACAATGTTACTGTCTCCTTTTATTAAATATTTATTCATGAATTAATGTTCTGGTCGATGACTGTTCGGGTCTGCTGCAGTAGGAGGAGAGGTCCACGATACTGAATGTGAGCCGGTGACAAAACCACTCCTCAAATTTGAGAACCAGGACTTACTGTTTTTTCTTTAAATCTTTCTGGTTCTAAGTGTAATTCTTTCTACTGCTTTACTGTGTGGTAGTGATGGGTGTTCGTGAACGAATGGCTGTTTTTGGCTTACGTTGGGAATCAAAATTAATTTGGGAAATTAATTATTTTTCTAAATGTTTTAGCTCAAACAACGATTATTTGCAGATAAGGTTGGAACATATTCACTAAAGATATAACCACAATGCTGAATTAATAAATGATGAGCAGGTTTTTGGGTTCCATGTATATTTTAGCAGTATGTTAATGTAAATAAAACCACAGCAGGTGATCAGATAATTAGGACAAGTAATAATTGCTAACTATTTTAACATGCATTTCACACTGTAATATAATTTTTGCTTACATTTTCGCATTTACACTGGAAATGTCATCTTTTTCTTTTCATTTATATACAGGGTTATTTTTAAGAGTTTTTAACAAAGAGCTGTTTGGGAGTTATATGATTCTGATATTTGAGTTGAACGGAGCCTAAAAAGCTGGTTCACGAAAGACTCGGCTAAGCCCCGAATGTATTGTGCTCCTAGCAACGTTTCTGCTGGTGGGTAAGTACGTCGGCCGATGGAGATGGGGGTGCGGATTGATTGGGGTGATGGGACGGTTTGAGTTAAACCCAGGGCCGTTTTTTGGTCCCATTACGCCACTGGGTACCACGAGAAAGGCTGATAAGTATTGGTTGTAGACAAACTGACGCAAAAAAAACTGCTGACCAATGGAGAAGCATCATCCACACGTCCCACTAAAGCCCGCCCACAGCTGTAGAGGGAAAAGTGCAAACTGAAGTGTTTCAACGAAAAAAACAAGTTTAAAAAGCAAATAAAGCACAAACTAGCCAAAACGGAGAGTGATTGATAGTAAAATTGGTATATTAGGTTTTGCGCTCTATAGCAAAATATTTGATTGCAAAAACATGTTTTACTTTGAAGACAGAGTTTTGCTTTCAGATGAATGTTTTTTTGATGGAAATATAGAAGTTTTGCTCTCAACAAAAATACACGAATGTACCTTCTTACACCCCTGCACTACATCATTGATTCACGAATATTGTGCGTTGTGCGCCCACTGGTGAAATATTAGTTTTATTGTCATTATTATCGTATTCATATTAAAAACATATATGTATCTGCTTAAGCGATTGTGCATGCCATAATATGCCTGAACACAAATGTATTTCCAAAAAATCTTATGACATGTGTTGCGTAATAGGCTATTTACAGAAGGAATTCTCCAGTATATGCCTCATGATTTCAAGATTTTACAGCTTGCATCTGGTTGTAAATATTTCTTTGCGACGATGGGTTGTATTTAGCTTGTTCCCATTTCTTCGTATTTCCCGTTGAGATTAATTCACTTTGGTATTTCTGTTTTACTCAGCTTTCACTTTGACATCACTTTGACATTAGCCTTTCGACATCTTTTTTGTTTGGAAATTATTGAACTTCTATAGATATAGTGTCAGTATCTACTATGGTGAAAGGATTTACTGGATTTCTGACGCTCGTTGTGTTGATGTTCACTGGTAGGATCAACTACAGATTACTTTTACATTACAACATAAAAGCAGCTGATCTTTGACGCTATACAAAGCGCGTTAACTACTGTTTTTAAAAGCAAATTATTCATTCTGTATGGAAACATTAATGATACATTTTCTAGAAGTTATGGCTAACTGTTTAAATCTCAAGACAACACATTTTGTCATGGGGATTGGAGATTTGTAGTTTAAAAAATAACATCTGAAATAGTACAACTATTGTTTTGCAATATGATTACTCATTTCATGAATATCTGTTCGTTTTTTCATATGGCAGATTGTTTTTCTCCTACAATTCTGCCAATTTTCCATGGGGTGGAAATACATTGAGTAACTGTAATAATTTCTTACGATTTAGAACATTTTGTCATGACTCCATTTTAAGATGGATGTATTTATTGTAAAGCGCTCCGTATAACTGCATCTAAATGTAATCTGTGATTTCTGAATGAAAATTTGTAATCCCGTCAATGAGGACTTAGGTAGATCAGGGCAGCTGGGAGAGTGCCCTAAATGCCTAGATATTTCTGTGATAATTGTAAGTTAAGCTTGCCCAGTTTAGATTGCTGACATTACTGCTTGTTAGGATTGCACATGAGGAATTCTATTTATTTGTCTAGAGTGGCTCCTATACAGTAAACTGTAGTCACATTTTTCAATGATGTACAGACAGAGTCAAAAACTAAAAACACTATATAAAGGGTATTGAATAATTAACATTGAATTAACCTAAATACATTGACACACAGTTTTTGTAGTGGTATACTGGGCAGCTCGGGTAAAGGATGTCTTGGTGGAAGCCTTTAGACTGACTGTGGGCAATATGGGTAATGAATAGGAGTTATCAGTAAAGCTGTATACCAAGACATTTGTAAGTACTGACATACTGTAACTCATTCAGATTGAGATTGCTTGTGGACAGTCAAGTTGAGGTAGGCTCCAGTTGAAGAGTGTACATATACAGTCTCCTCCAAAAGTATTGGGACGGCAAGGCAAATTTGTTTTTGTTGGTCACTGAAGACATTTGGGTTCATGATCAAAAGATGAGTACGAGTTCAGAATGTCAGCTTTAATTTCCTGGTATTCACATCTAGATGTATTAAACAACTTATGACATATCACCGTTTGTATTAGACCAGAGCATTTTTAGGTGAGCAAAAGTAATGGAACAAATAATCTTAAAGTAAATAACATTGAATATTTGGTGGTATAACCCTTGCTTGCAATAACTGCCTCAAGCCTGCGACCCATCAACATCACCAAACTGTTGCATTCTTAATTTGTGATGCTATTCCTGGCTTTTACCGCAGCTTCTTTCAGTTCTTGTTTGTTTCGGGGTGGTTCTCCCTTCAGTCTCCTCTTAAGGAGGTAAAATGCATGCTCTATTAGGGTTAAGGTCAGGTGATTGACTTGGCCAGTCTAAAACCTTCCACTTTTTTCCCCTGGTGAAGTCCTTTGTTTTGTTGTCAGTGTGCTTTATGTCAGTGTCCTACTGCATGATAAACTTCCTCCCGATTAGTTTCATTGCAATTCTCCATAAATTGGCAGACAAAATGTTTCTGTACACTTCTGAATTAATTCTGCTGCTACCATCATCAGTGACATCATCGATAAATATTAATGAGCCTGTTCCAGAAGCAGCCATGCACGCCCAAGCCACGACCATGCCTCACAGGTGAGCTTGTATGCTTCGGATCGTAAGCAGTTCCTTTCTTTCTCCACACTTTGGCCTTTCCATCACTTTGGTAGATATTAATCTTGGTCTCATCAGTCCATAAGATTGTGTTCCAAAACTTTTGCGCCTCATTTCTGTACTTCTTTACAAATTTAAATCTGCCCTTCCGATTCTTACTGCTGATCTGTGGTTTGCATCTTGTGGTGTGGCCTCTATATTTCTGCTCTCTGAATCTTGTGATTCCTTCACCCCTGCACTGTTGAGGACATTGGTGTGGTCACTTACTGATTTTTTTGGGGGGGTTCTAACGATATTTCTGTCATCAACTACTGTTGTTTTCCTTGGCCAACCTGTTCGAAGTCTGTTGTTCAGTACACCAATAGTTTCTTTCTTTTTAATGACATTCCAAATTGCTTCATGTTGGTTTCTCCTCTTTAACAATAAATGCAGTCTTTATATGTTTAAACCAAGGATGGAAACTTAGACTAGTCATGCAGAGCTATTTAATAGTTGAACAATCAACCTAAAAGGCAACACCTGGGCAACAAGAAACATCTGTCAGTCACATGTTCCAATACTTTTGCTCATTTGAAAAATGGGTGGGTTTAAACAAAGGGTGGTATGTCCTTAGATGTTTAACACATCTAGATGTGATTACCAGGAGTTGAAAGCTGAATTTCTGAACTCTTTTCTCATACGCATCTTTTGATCATAAACCCAAATGTCTTCAGTGAACAACAAAAACAAAGGAATATGCCTTACCATTCCTATACTTTTGGAGGGGACTGTATTTTTCTGTGTTTTTTGAAAGATGGAAGTCAAACAAAGCATGCTAGACATTACTGAAGTTATGTTGGAGGTGAACACAATACTCAGTGAGGGCTGAGTTGTATACAGGATGACATCATCTGCAAAGGCAAATGAAGGACCAATTGCAATATCATGGTAATATCATAATATACACAGAACATATGGTTGACCGGAGAAACAAATCTTGAGAAGTACCTATAAATACCACTGGAGGTGTAGACAGCGGGTCTTCCGATTTGTCACATTGTACCCAGCCCAAGGAGCCTCTCACAAGGAGCAACCTTGCGTGGTTGTGACTGTGAATGAAGATGTATCTTGCCATAGAGATCCAAAATTGTTATTTATTATTATTATTATGTTTCATAATAGAAAATCACACCAGTTGGCCTAAGTAATGGTAATACCGCAGTCAACAGAAATTAATTATGGCAAAATGTCACTTGGCCAAAGAGAGGTGTTGCATCATCATATGTCGGGGACGACATGTCCACTGTTGCCATGTTGGATCACCTTATGTGCTCTCACCTGTAGGTGGGCCTACACACGCCTCCGATCTCCTTGAGCTCAACCCTCCCAGAGTGGTGGTGAAATATGGAGACTCCGTTTCAGTCGACTGCAGCACATCATCCACAGACGTTGAGGGGATGGGCTGGGAGGTCACAGAAGGAGGCACTGATTTTGAACCAAACGCCAGAAAAGTCACCTGGAATGTAAATAGCCTTAAAGAGTGGACCATAGAACCTATGTGCTACATCACCACTACTAGCGGCCAAGATATAAAAACACTTCCAGTCATTCTGTACAGTGAGTTCTTTCCTTCTTGTGAATTTCGGATGGACATTATTTTTGTATTCAGCTATATAGCAGCTTAGTAGATTTGATTCTAAACCTTGTGGACTTCTTCTACAGAGACTCCAGACCACGTGTCCATTTCTCTACGGAACCACTCTGGTCCGATGGTGGAGGGGACAGAATACCATCTGCAGTGTGACATCCAGAACGTCGCTCCTCTACAGAACCTGGTGGTCAAGTGGTACAAAGGGAATGAATCCTTATTAAATGTAACTTACAGTAGCAGTACGAAGACACCAGTTGATGTGTCTCCAACCCTCACCATCACCCCCAGTAGAGATGATGATGGAGCTCAGTACAGATGTGAGGCAGAGCTGGACCTGGGACCAGAGGGACCACAACATCCTCCCACAGTGTCTTCAGAAGCTCTAAACATCACTGTGCACTGTGAGTTGTTGATATCAGTTAATATACTAGTACCAAACTAACATAGTTGGTCATTTATCCTCCTAATGTGCATTCCATAATAACCTACTGATTTGCAGTCCAGATGCCCGCTGTGTACTTTCAAAAATGGTCTTCAAAAATGTTTCTCCTTTTCTTATTTTGTGAAGTCACACTCAGGGCCTTGCTTCATTGCAGCATCATCTGGGCAGGCTCGGTAGAATCAGAAGTTGGAGATGTATTGACCAACATACAACTTGTCAAACAGTTATGCTTCTCACATTGCTCACTCAACCAGAATGTATTCACCGACACCTAACAGCTTGGAAAAGACTGCACTCACTGGCTAACAATTGCAATTGATCACTACCTATTTTTGAATGAAATCAGAACCTCTGGATATCATTGCATGTTATGACATCCCCCAATTAATTTAATGTGTAGAACATTTCCAATAATCTGTTGTGACGGTGAGGTGACAGACAGCTCTGTCATCTCCTGTTTTTTTCTGGTTTCCCACTACTCATGAACTCACCCTGGACTCCTTCATTGTCTTGTCTCCAATTGTTACTCACACCAAGTCCCCATCAAGTCATTAGGATGTGTTTAAATGTTGGTCTTTCTTGCTGTTTGTGTTCATGTCAGTGGTGAGTGTTTCAGTTTGTACAACCCTTTACTTGCGTTCAGTTTGTTTATAGTGCTCGGTGTTAGTTTTAAAATAAACTACAACATTGACTGCCAAATCTGCCTGTGCATGGTTCCTCCTCTCCACTACACCTAACATAGTGACATCTGTTTTCATTCATCTCCCAATTTGAACATCCCAAAAACACAATTGTCTGGGAACAATACATTTTGGTTGTTGCTTATGTTTGTTGTAATTGTTCCCATTCACAGACCCCCCAACCTTGGGTTCTGAAGCTGAAATCGTGGGCATCAGAGTAGGGGAAGAAATCTCCTTAAACTGTACAGCTACTGGAAGGCCTGCTCCTCATTACAGCTGGAATTCTTCACTTCACATCCCAAACAACTCAAAGAATAAAGCACTTCTCACCCCTTCTTCTGAGCTCCCAGGAAACTACACCTGCATTGCCTCAAATCATTTAGGCAGTATCAGCAAGATGTTCATTGTGACTCCTACACAGGAAGGTGGGGGGGGGTTATTTCTATTTTGTGCATAGCTATATCTGTCAATATGGCCACTATTCTCTCATCACTCCTTAAACTGCCGTCAGTATTTCTCACATAACACTTCCTGATTTCAGAAGCTAACAAGTGCAGTGTTCTGAAACTAACAATGTGTTTGGTCCACCTACGCTGGAATTACCCAGTAACTATAATGGAAATAAGTAAGAATTTAAAGGGAAAATGTACCCAAACCATGTTTCCTGACTGGAAAACATCTGCCCTTTGACAGAATGACATTGTCTAATGTCTGTCTTGGCAGTTGGGGGATCACTGCAGAGATTATTGTGCATATGGGTTTATGGGCTTATTTTCTCTGTTGGCCAGACACTGCTTCATGCCGGTGCATTGTCAGCTGTTTAAATCCTCTAACCACACCCCTTTTTCCACAGTGGGCCGCACAACATTCTGTGCTGTCATACTATCTGCTCTGAGCGTGGCCTTGGTCATTGGAGTTGGCTATGTCATCCTGAAAAGGAAACTAGGCCCCAACACCCTCATCTAAGCAGACCAGAAGAAGAGCCTCGCTCTCAACATCCTAGTCAGTTGGACATCGAGAGTAAGGCTTGCTGTTGATTAAACCAACATGATGGATGGTTTCAATCCTCCAAGAGTGCTTTTTGTTACACCACTCCACCCTCTGGCTATGTGCCTGTTGCATGTGGGGTGTGGTGTTTTGTAGCTTGGTCTGTCTCTGTGTAAGGGATGTGTGCTGTTAGTACAAAGCATCAGTTCACAGGCATGGTTGTATTGTTTATATCCAAATGTGCGTGAATGTAATCTCTGTTCTCACAGTCACTGTGTATCTGTTACAGAGAGAACTGAGGCCCGCCTAATAGCTGTGTTCTCATGACATCACCAAGTTCCCTTATATGACAAGACACTCAGAATTGGTGGTACCTGAACATTTAACCAACCATCTTCACAAGAGCCACTGGAAGCCTTCCCACTTTATCGCTCTAGTACAGCAGCATTCACCATTAGCATTATTGGCATATTTGATGATAACTTTAGCAATGAATCTTTCACTAATCTTTCTTACTTTGATATAATCATGAACTACTGACACAAACAGTGTTCTGTACACAGGCTCAGGCCCGTGAAGGGACAAGGAAGAGTCCACTAAGGTATTTCTCAGTTGTTTAGAGGCTTCTTTGTCACTCACCATTCCTGACAGTATATAGTACTGTGCAGCTGCCAAACTGTATGGAAGCACAGCACTTGAAGCAATGCTGTAAGAGTGAATTCTCTTACAGCATTGCTTAACACATTTCTGTTTAGACACAAGGGCACAGTGTCATTGCTTTATTTGTTCTCTATAGAAGAATCAAAAAGTTAAAGTATTTTGGAAAAAGTGCTTGTAAGCAGGGGCAAAACTTGAACATGAATATTTGAAATGTTTTCGCTGTTGTTAGTAAGAAGACACGACCATCTGATCATTATATGTAGATTTCTGCTTTGGCTGTAAGCCTTTAGTAAAGTTCAAACTGTGGTGGGTGTTTTGCTTAAGAGGAGGAAGCAATTTACTGGTACATTTCTCTTACTTGTACACACAAGCCAAGCATGCATTTGCTGAGATTAATTTCCTTTTATCCTCTGTTTTTCATTTACCTGTTCATGCACCCCTCTATAATTTGTGTTGTTCCAAAGCTGAGGGTGTCAAAATGATCAAGGCTGTAGCAAGACCTTCCAGTGGTCCGTTCCAGTGAGTGGAAATGATCAAGGGTGCATGGTCCAATTAGACCAGTGGTCCATTCCAGCAAATGTGTAACTATGCTACGCTACAAGCTAAATGGAATCCCATAAAGCAGCCCTTTCTTTGGGGACGATTGGTACTAAACAAACACTGACGGTACCTTTTTATTAAAAACAAATTCTTTATTATAATTTCTGCTACCCTAACAACACAAATCAATTCAAAATAACCAGAACATGGTCCGTCAAGCAAATGTATTCTGTATTTTATGGCTCATTGGTGCTATTTGAAATGTGATAAAATCCCAAAATGTTAAAAATGCGTCAGAAAATATATTACATATAAATAAGCCATGAGTCATTTAAATATGTAGAAAATTACATAGCAAAACACTTGCCCCCCACCAGGTCATGCCATCCTCCGTTTTATAACCTAAGCTCTGCTCGTGCTTGTTAGATTTTGAATTGTACCAAGACTGACATTTGTGAATGTAAACAGGATTGATTGTGTTCAACTGTATGTGCATGTGCTCTTTTCAGATTGATCTGTGTATGTGCTGCACTTTTTATATTGGTCTGTGCATGTTTCTCTTTTCAGATTGATCTGTGTATGTGCTGCACTTTTTATATTGGTCTGTGCATGTTTCTCTTTTCAGATTGATCTGTGTATGTGCTGCACTTTTTATATTGGTCTGTGCATGTTTCTCTTTTCAGATTGATCTGTGTATGTGCTGCACTTTTTATATTGGTCTGTGCATGTTTCTCTTTTCTAGATGGTCCGTACATGTGATGCTCTTCTAACACCCTCTGTTTCCATTAATAAAACATTGGATATTACAGATACAAAGAAAAACAATGCCCTCGGTATCGCTGCAATCCTGAGCAATAATTTGAAAACTTGTCTTTCACATTGATCCTCTGATTGGTTTGATATTACCTAATTTCTCATGACTTTTTGTTGTATAACATTCCTCATTTTAAAATCTTCTAAATGAATACAATGAAAGGACCTCAGACTGAGTGTTCGCCAGATTTTTTGTATAATGTTTGTTTATGGTGCTGTATTCATTATGTTTATTTCCGCACTGACTTTTTACATTCTATGCACTTCTCTACTTCGTTTGGACATTTTTGTCAGCTTATGTTTATATAGCTGTTGCAATGTGTGTGAACGTTTCCTTATGTGCTCTCCTGTTCCAACATTTTGTCTCTTGTAATTCCCATGTTGTCAGGGTTAGTATTGTGTGTCAGTTTCAGGCACTTCAAATGCAGCAGTTTTAAGATAAAACCTTCAAGTTTAAGGTTTTGTTTTAGATCAACAATCTTTGCAATGTACACTGTCAACTATCTATGCTAATTCAGTTAAAATCAAAGTCGCTGTCCTATTCCTCCATTGTAATGTGTATCCATGTGTGATCGCTAAATGTATTTTCTCCCATACATCACCACTGCACTGACACTGCCGTACTAATCAGTGTAAACCAAAGTCAAGCATGAAACACTTTCTTTTATCCTGCCCATGGTGGCTCATAAACTGTAAATACTTCCTTTTTCAGAATGGAGTGTGTGTCTTTTGTTTCTCTTGGGTACTGATTGTTCCTGGTGAAGGGGAGTTCAGCCTTGCCAAGAAACACTGTGTGTGCAGTCTGACTGTTGCCATAACAACCTGGCTGCAGTGCTGACTTAAGGGCAAATTGCCAGCACAATTAGCCCGGAAGCAATATATACATACAGCTCTGGAAAAAGTTAAGAAACCACTGCATCTTTTTATTTCCTTTCCAAAAAAGTTGGAAAGTTTTGAGTGAGGAACAGAAACATTAAATTTGCAGTGGTCTGTTAATTTTTATTGTGTATATATTCGTATTGTGTATATATAGTTTCATCAAGAGCATTTTTAGAAACAAGAGGATTGTACTTTTAACGTAAACTTAGCAACTTAGTAGCAAAAAAAAACAGTGCACATACTTGGGCATATGAACATGGAGAATTGGCAGCTGCTCTTTCCATAAATACACTCTGTAAGCATCCAATTACCGAGCAATATTTCTGGCAGCCCGCTGCCCGAAACCAGTGTTGTTGTCCAGTGGTGGTGCATTCTGATCCCAGTGTGAGGCCTACACACTGCACGTCGGAGAACTCCAGTCCAACTATTCCAACCTGCTGTGTCTTGACTAAGCAATGGGCCTGGAGGCAGTGGGAGTCTGGGAGTCAAACATGCCTGCAGAAAAGAGTTCTTTAAAACAACCTACATGGGATACAGGGTTGCACAGAAAGTTTAACAAAGGTCATTGCGATTTCATTTTAAATGAAAGAGGAACAGAAAATGCCAACTGTTGCATCTTGTGGAAGTTATTGACCTCTGTTGGCACTTTCTAGAAAAATAAGTGATTAGATTTTGGTAATGTAACAAAATTGTAGAAGATTGGCTATAAAGGAATAGGAATTCATTGTAGACTAAGATATATTAGAAACAAAAAAATACCAGATTCAACTATCATCGAACATGAAGACAAATCTGAACTGCTACATTATTAAATGAATTGCCATTAAGATGGCCAGGACTCTATGCCTATCAAACCTCCTAGCCCCCTCCACTCCCCCTCGGGGCCCTGCACTCAGACTACGGGATGAGAGCCCTCGTTTGGTGAGGGAGGGCTTTTGTTAGCAATCACAGTTCATGTTGGAGTTGCCAAGGAGGACCAAGTCGGAATTCCACCGCCTTTCAACTCCAACTGTAGTGGACCTCAGTAAAGTCTGCAAAAACATGGAAAACGACTTTCTAAAATGGATTCTAAAACTCTGCATGCTCTGCACTGGTAAGATGACGCAAGAGACAACATGTTTTGTTATTCATATAATTTGCTGGCTCTCTGTAGTTTGGAATGTTACAGGACATCTGTAGTCCAGGCCACCTTGTTTTCCGTGGAGTATAAATGTTTGAAAGAGTTCTTTTGGCAAAAGAATTGGACAATACATTTTATTAAATGTCTTTGAGGAAATACTCATATACTCACACTGAAGAATACTTGCATATTTGAGTGTGTTTCATGCACTTATTATTATTTACCTCTGCTGTACCCACTGGATTTGAACAAACACACAAACAAATGATGACAATTTGGAAAATGAATTTAACTAGCATCCCACTAAATTTTATTTACAAACTGTCAAATCCCAGCAAGAAATATTTAATTTAATTTGGTAAGAGTTCCTTTTAACATGTTGTGGATTTTATTATGCTATGATACTAATAATGGCGTAAAAGAATGTGACAATGCTAATGAAAACAATATAAGAACACCTATCATACCTCAAACTAACATTGGGGATACATTTTTGTGGGCATCACTGAGAATTGAAATATAGAAATCCACATCTTAAAAACCACAAAGAAATAAAGATGATGATGTTGTCCATGTCTCAGTGTTAGGTGAGGAATGCTCCCTGGAGCTGAAACCATCCAGGGTAGTGGTGGGGTTTGGGGAGCCTGTATCAGTCAGCTGTGAGGCCTCTCGCCCAGTGCGTGTCCTGGGCTGGGAGTCTGCCATCGGGGCAGCACATACCAATCAGGACCGTGCAGTCCAATGGAAGGTGGACAGTCTAATCGACTGGATCGAGGAGCCTATCTGCTATGGAGTCTTCTTCACTGCACCCAGGCAGTGTGAGGAGAAACTCAGCCTTATTCTATACAGTGAGTGTACCCTGCCTGTTAAAAGCTCGCTTTTGTTCTTAGCTCAAGTAAAGGTATAGAATGGCTGCAGTGAACTCACCATTGCCTAAATTCATAACCATAATTTACATTAATGTTGACAACTGGGCTGCTACGTATGTGTGCCATGATTGGAAAACTAACCAGCTAATGCTCTACAGAGACACCAGACTCTGTCACCATAAGCTCAGCCAATCACACTGGTCCCATGGTGGAGGGGACAGAGTACCAGCTACTCTGTGATGTCCAAAACATTGCACCAGTTCAGTACCTCACCCTGAAGTGGTACAGGGGGAAGACGGAAGTTTACAAACACTCCTTCTCTGACCTGACCCCTGTCACCCCTGTCCAAGTATCCTCCATCCTTCTTATCGTCCCGACCCAAGCCGACGACGGTGCCCAGTACAGGTGTGTGGCTCAGCTGGAAATGGGACCAGAAGGACCACAGCCTTCTCCCTCTGTGACATCAGAGCCTCTCAATGTGTCTGTGCACTGTAAGTCTGTTGACTCAGCCTAGCTGAACAACTGATAATGATAACTGTGTTTTTGCATTGGTTTATTTGAAATATCAATCCCCCCCGGATTTTTTCCTCAGACCCCCCATCCTTCCTCAGTCCTGATACTGAGACCGTGGACATGGGATTGGGCTATGAAATAACATTAAACTGCACAGCTACTGGAAACCCAACTCCTTTGTACAGCTGGCAGTCTTCAGCTCCCCAAGAAAAGATGGAAGACCAGCCTGTTTTCATCTCCTCCTACTTCCTTCCAGGAACCTACACCTGTACTGCCTCTAATAAGATGGGCAAGAAGAGTAAGCAGTTCATCATCAAGACTAAGTCTAAAGGTAGGAGGACAGTGGAGGGAGCATATTTAGATTGTCACAATCCAGAAGACAAGGCTAGCTCCCCCTACTGGTATACTTGTAGAAGCCATTGATTCTTTTTATCTTATTCTCAGGTATGTAAAGTGAGATACCAAGGGCAAATTTAGAGGTAAGGCACTTTTCTTGCAGCAGGGAGTTGGCTTTATTTAAAAACCAAAACCCATGTTTGGAAATAAGCAAGATAATTTAACATAATGTAACTATCTGTGTCTAATTGATATTGCATTCTTTTGTTACAGGTGTGGGAGCATCGTCATTACCAGACAGACCATTGCACATAAAAATACTTTGGTCATGTAATGGGTTATAGTAGTATATTATTGCGTAATGATTGATTCTTGTTATTCCAACATGACGTATACTTTGATGTGTTTACATAGTTTTGTAGGGTATACAGTTCACTTTCAGTGGGGAAAACTGTAGAAAGCAAGGTGTGAATAGCTATCCATTAACTTTCTTTTGGAAATCTCCATCGTTGTTGGTGTGTTTTCTTTTTTACGTGTCATAAAAACACTAATAAAATGACAAATGTATACAGTTTGGCATGTTGTATTTCTCATCATAAATGAGCGTCACTACAAAACATAAGAAAATACAAACGATGTGCCCACCCCACACGCCTTCACGTTTTTCAACGGCGAGTATACGTAGATACTTTGAAGACGTCAGAACGGGACGTACAGGGTTGCCTTGGTTAGCTCTAGCTAGTACTATATTTCCTACTGTTGTTGATCAGGAAAAAAGTAATTATAATTACAAACTATCTTATAATTTAATTTTTAACAAATATTGCAGTCTGATAGCTAGTTACACGTTTACTGTAACTGACTATCAGTAGACTCGCATTTGTTGTTATACTGTATTGAACGAGCTTCTGCAAGCAAATAATTTATCCAGCTAGCTTGCTAAGTAGAGATAGCTAGAATGACAAGTAGGATAGACTACAGCGTGTGGGACCACATTGAGGTTTCAGATGATGAAGATGACACTCATCCAAACATCGACACTCCCAGCCTTTTCAAATGGAGACATGAGGTACCGTTAAGTCAATGAGAGTAATGAACTACAGTAGATTGCCATTGTTGTAAGTTGGTCAGTAGCATTTAGTTAGCTAACGCGTTAGCGTATTAGCTTTGAAGAAATGATAACTGGCTGTGTACTCCATTGCTAACCCGAATCTGCTTCTGATAACCGCAATGGAAAGATAATCATAAGGTTTCTTATAAAATGTACCTTTAATAGGTATTATAAATGAGATTCTAATTACACCACTATTCCCACTAACTGCTATAGGCACGTGTGGAACGAATGGAGCAGTTTATGAAAGCTGGTGAGGACCTGGAGAAGGGGCTGGCTGAAGCCAGACGCAAGTTGACTGAAGCTCAAAAAAAGACGAAGAATCTGTCCAGTTCTGCCACGGACGACGCAAAAGCCGAGCTGAGTAAGGCACAGGCAGAGGAAAAGAAACTGAAGAAAGAGGAGCGAGATTGGGAGAAGAAACTAGAGGACCACCGACGGGAGGAGAAGAAGATGCCATGGAATGTGGACACATTGTCCAAAGAGGGCTTCAGCAAGGTGAGTAAATTATGTGGAATAACATTGTTTTCAGATGCCACTTGACTTACCTCTTTAATATTCATACACTGTCTCCCTGTTTCCCTTCCTAGAGCATCATGAACATTAAGCCTGATGTGAAGGAGGAGACTGAAGAACAAAAGGAGCAAAAACACAAGACCTTCGTAGAGAAGTATGAGAAACAGATCAAGCACTTTGGTGAGACATTTCACGATTGGCGCATTCTTTGTTAAAAGCATTTGTCAGGGCCATAGTCTCTAAATCTTATTTGTGTTGCCAGGTATGTTGAAGCGCTGGGACGACAGCCAGAAGTACCTATCGGACAACCCTCATCTGGTGTGTGAGGAAACCGCCAACTACCTGGTCATAATGTGCATTGATCTGGAGGTGGAAGAGGTACGAACATCAACCATAGACCCTGGGGACTCTTCTCCTTCATTCAGTGTAGAAACCCAATAACTTCTGTTGTTGGATAACTTTTAAACCTCTTTCTTGCATTTGTGCCTAATAGGGTTGGAATACCAACAATTATCGCCAGCTGTCCTCTAGGAACAACATCACAATGTCAAAAATCATGTGGTATTATATTATTATTTAACATGTGCAGCCGGAGCGCACAAACGTTCAGTTCAATGAGCAAGTAGCAGGCTGTTATGCCAAAGTCACCTATTTCCCATAGTTTACAGGTCTTAACACATACATATGCGGTAGTCAGACTGAACATAATGGGAAAAAACTTTAGCTGTATGTAACTGTAGAAATGTAGGTAGGGATGTCTCCTCATCGCTGGCATTTACTTTGATGTCATTTAGCGGACTCTCAAATCCAAAGCGATTTACGGTAGTGAGTGCTGACTGTCAACATATGACTCCCATTGGCAATGACAGTTTAATATAAAATCCAGATGCCAGCTTCGTTGCGTCCTTATTGACAGACCTGTCAGAATGTAGCCTGACTGTAGAGTACAAGAACCCAGATCGTCAAGCTAAAATAACAATACACTTCCTAATACTTACTGCACAAAACATACTTGTTTTTTTATGCAGGCTAATATCACTGATGTATTTGTGTATGCAGACGACTAGAGAATTTCACAATCCTGCTGTAGAGAAGACAAGCTCAAACATGCCTCAGGGCACAAGTACACATGTGTTTCTCTCTTCCTGATACTGAGTAGCATATACATGGGGATTGTCAGCACCTTGTTGTTTCCTCCCTGTAGAAGAAAGCTCTAATGGAGCAGGTTGCCCACCAGACCATTGTGATGCAGTTCATCCTGGAGCTGGCTAAGAGTCTGAAGGTTGACCCCCGCGGCTGCTTTCGTCAGTTTTTTGCCAAGATAAAGGTTGGTTTGTTTGGGTTTTTGTGTAAACATTATGCATCTCCCTTAAGTACCCATTGGCAGAGCCAACAGTGTTGCATGTCCAACCTCTCAGACTGCAGACCAGCAGTACCAGGATGCTTTTAATGATGAGCTGGAGTCCTTCAAAGAGAGGGTGCGCGGCAGGGCCAAGATCCGCATTGAGAGAGCCATGAAAGAATATGAAGAAGAGGAGAGACAGAAACGTCTGGGGCCTGGAGGACTTGACCCTGCCGAGGTGTATGAGACACTTCCTGAGGTATGATCCTCCTCTGTCCAGAAGCACTCTTCCTTCGTAATCCCATTGTTTAGTTTTCTCCTGAGTTGACCAGTCCGTGTGTGTGCTACTGTGCGTAGGAGATGCAGAAATGTTTTGACGAGAAGGATATTGCTATGCTACAGACCGTCATCACTAAGATGGACCCAACGGTAAGTCACCCTCCTTTTATTCACATCTGGGCATGCGACGGCGACTAGATTATAAGGAATAATGATTGGCCATCTTGCAGTCTGTAATTCATATATAGCTCAGCGGTCTCTATTAAAAATAGCTTTTTGGCGTAGCCAGTATTGGCCATCGTGCAATTATTGAAATAGGTGTAGTAAATGTATTTGTCAGCCCTACTTTTTCACTGGCTAATTATCAGTCATTTGGATTCTTTGTCATCTTTTACACATTTTGATTGGGTCTTGATTAGAAAGGGTGTATATCACAATTTTATGAGTAAAAAATGGCATCATGATTTGATCTTATCAAGCTCCATTGTGGATCCAAGATGAATGGTTTTGACCACTAATGTTACTGGTAAATTTTGCCTGAATGTAGATCAGTCAGGCAAGGGTTAGCTTATGACAAAACATTGTTCTACAAATCAAAAGGCACACTAAATAGTCCCACAAAACATCCTGAATTCATCAACTACCACTCAAATTTGTATTTTTCCCACATCTCAGGAGGCTAAAGTTCACATGAAGAGATGCATTGACTCAGGCCTTTGGGTTCCGAACTCAAGGACAGATGAGGGAGATGACAAGGAAGAAGACGCCACTTATGAAGAGCTGAATAAGGAGATGGGACAACAGAAGATAGAATGATAAACATTCAGTGACTTTATGATAGTGATATTTTCATCCATGTATTCCTCCCTTCTTGTTTTTTTCCACCCATTAATTTGTTGTTGAAGCTTTGGAACAGTGTCATGTACACTGTGTACGTACAACAATATCAAACCAATATCATTTGTTGAATGCTTTTCTCTTTTTTTTTTAAGTTCTTGCTTGGCATAATTTGTGCGCACAGGTATTTATGTGTGAGTGTATTACTTTACTTGAGAGGACCGGAAGTCCTCAAAATTAAGTAATGCATGGCAGATCTATAGAAGTGTGGATGTTTATCTGGGCTTCACATACAGTTAAGGCTAAGCTTAAACTTGGGGTTAGTATTATGGTTATAGTCAGGTTGGGGTTAAGATTAGGTTAAGAGTTAGGATTAGAGTTCTTGGGTTAGGTTAGTGGTTAGGGAAAATAGGATTTGGATTGGAAAATAATTTTGGTCCTCAGAAGTACAGTAAAACAAGAATGAGTGTGGGGTAATATTTTGGCCTCCTTTTTTTATTCTCATGCTTTTAATCGTTTCTGGGAATATTGAGTTTCTTTTTCACCTGATTCTATATGTGTAGGGATACCAGGCTGATTTTATTTGTTTGTGCAAATAAGTTATACCATAGTGATAGAAAGTGATAATATGTAATCAACACGCATCTGTGATAGCCAAAGAATAAGGCTGAACTGGTTGGCTATTATGGTGAACTATTTTGAAATGTAGTTTGGAAGACCGTTTTCTCAATATTTTCCTTTTTTGACCAGCATGCGTCGCCCCAACTCATCACATTGATATGAGAAACACAACGAATATAATTTGTCATTAAAAAGAACACGTGTGTAATACGTTAGTCTGATTAGAGATTTCTCAAAAGTATATTTTAATATTTAAGATCGTTTTACCGCGCGTCGCATAACAAACCGCATCCATTATGGTCTTAATGCACCCTAGATCACAGCGGGTTCTTGGGGCGTGGCCAGAGCGTCATGCAACTGGCTGTATGTGCTTCTCTGGAATGCGTGGGAGTAGGGGAAATACGCATTAGGAAATAGTACGAAGTGGACGGCTATTTATCGATTGAGAGACGCAAAACTAAATGGTAAGATTCTGATAGTTTTTAATGTACAACTTAATAGGTGTGGTGGTGTATTCCAGCTATGACACATAGGAATCCATAACTCATAGTAAATGAGCTGTGTCTTGTGCGTTAAAAATTGACTAAGTATTGTCACAACATACGTGAGCAGTAGTGTCGATGACACTAATACTGGTTCTGGTGAACATTGAGATAGACTGTGTAAATGAGAAATCTTAGCCAGAATTGCATGCCATGCCATGTTATTTCATTTGTGTGTTTACTGATGTTCATGTGCAATACCGGAAGGCCTTAAAACGTAGTATTGTTCGTTGCTTGTTGCAAGGTTTCCCCTGTATTCGCTGAAGTGATATCAAGTCCAACGAAATATTGACAACTTTATGTTCAGGTCGTAAATATGTTTACTTTCCTCAATGCCGGCACGTATGTGTAATTTCATAAGCGTACTTTTTGATACAAACAAAATCAAAGAAAGCCCAAAATATATCATTAATTTGCTTACCTTATCAAAGTGCTTATGTACTGAAATACGCTAAATCCATTACAAGACTTTCATAAACGTTTATATCGGATTGGTCAAAAAGTACAATAAGCAGTCTTGAACTTATTGGTCAAGCCCCAGACACTTTGAAGGGGCATTTTACGCTAAATACGAAATGTGCGGAGCCTGTTGGAGAGATAACACTCCACTCCATACCTGTTTCCACCTGACACCACAATCTTCAACGTCTGTATCCCTAAAGTAAATCTGACAATAAATATCATAAAATAAGTAAGGAGAGTGACTGTCCACTTTCCTTAAATAATAATGACACCCTAAATAAAGAGAGCTTGGCCTGGTCGAAGCTCAGTCCTAAACCCAATTAAGAGGCTGCAGCAGGATCTATAAAGAGCAGTTCATGCATAATAATTCATAAATGTGGCAGAGAACAACTTTGCCTGGCAGTGTGCTAATATTCCTCTCCAGGGATGTAGGAGACTGATCGACAGGTTAGTTTGTTTGCCGTTTTTGCAGGTAAAGGTGACAATCAGCACTTGAGGGTAGATTTTTTTGTACTCGTTGGTGGACAACATCTTTTCATTAAATAAATAAGTAGTAAAACGTTATTTGTTCAGTTGGATTTTTTTATTTAAACATCAGGTTTTGAATGAAGAATATAAAAAGAATATTGACAAAAACATATAAACATTTGAGATTATCAAAAAAGATTACAGTACCTCAGGTTATTAGCAATTTATAAGTGCATTTAAAAATAAGCATTATATGAACCCAGTTATTTCCTTATTTTTCATTGTCCCAGGAATTAGAAGGTACAAATGGCTGACAAATTATAGAAAAAAACAGAAAATTCTTTGGAGGACAACATACATAACAAATGCAGAGGCTTGCATTAAGTTGTATTGCAAGATACAATTAAGCAATTCATATACATTTGGGAAAATGACATTCATGACATTAATGCATGTCAAGCTGGCCATAATGATACAGAAAAATCAAAATAAATCAATCAGAGACATAGCCAAATCATTAGGCATGCCTAAATCAACTTTTTGGTACATTAAAAGGAATGGCAAATTACCGTGTAGATCAAGGAACACCTCTACAGTGGATGACCAAAAAATGCTCGCCATAATGAAGATAAAACACAACAACAAAGAACTATCTGACAGGTCAGGTGCATGCTTCAGGAAGTCGGTGTAGATTTGTCAACCACTACTATTTTCAGAAGACCAGCTGAGCTTCAGAGGTTGGACTGCACGGTGCAAAAACACTATATGGGGAGGTTTCTATGTTTAAAAAGGGCAGTTGTTCATGCACATTTCACCATTTATGGATGTAAGTACCCTCAATGTAATGCTGACAGTCTGCACTTCAGTCATTGTTTCATTTGAAATCCAATGTGCTTGAGTACAGAGCCAAAGAAAGTAAACTTGGGTCACTGCACAAATGTTTATGGACTGCACTGTTTGTTGTTCTGGTGTGGTGGTGTTGTGGGATTTTCAAATAATAATCTGCACTCCACTTTGACAAATTAGCCAAAAGATACTTGGTTAGAACATGCATTCATCCTTCTATATGTATACACTGCACTGTCAAATGAATAGCCCTGACTTTCAAGTTGAAATCTAGATGCAACGCAGTTCTTGTATTTTTCAATGTCTCCCTGTCTGTATTGTAAGATGTTTTAATGTTCATTCCCTTGAATCTAGTAGGTACCATCATTTAAAAGCATAAAGTACATATGTTTTGGTTGCTAGTAGCTATTTGAATTGTTACTAGTAATTTCTTGCAGGTTTACTATTCAAATATTGAATCTGACTAGTATGACTTTAAATTATAATAAAATAAAGTACTTTTTTATTAGTTGTTTTGTGATGACTAGTAAAAAAGTAAATCTTACTATTAAAACAAGGATTGTTGCTATCTTAATTAAAAGCAAGTTGGGGACTAGCTATTGCTGAAATACGAGTGACTGGCAACAATCAGATATTGACAGGTGTAAACCTGAATTGAGAAAAGTCATTATGAACAAGCACTAGTAAATAGAACACTGTTACTAGTCAAATTGCAGTAGTAAGAATTTTAATAGCAACTACAAAGTGATTATCTGAACTGCTGTATATACTTCAGAGTTATTTTATTTTACCATTATTAATACTTGGAATTCAAGCTGAGACTTAGGACTCTTGCACTTGTAAACCTAATAATATAAAAGTACATAGAAAATGTAAAAAAACTATTTTAAATATAACATTTAAAATACACATACATTAGGAAACGCCATCACAGTGAAAAATAAATATTTATTTACCAAACATTTACATTTATTTGTCGGTACTAGAACATCAAGCTTAAGGCTACTTTGCAAGGCATTCCATGAGTGAGGTCATAATTGCCAAAAGCAGTTTTTCCTTGTTCCTGAGAAAGCCTGCTGTATGTCACTGACTAGCTTGTCTTGAGTGCGTGTTTGGTAACTGCAAGTTTTCGGTATATTTTTAAGATACGATAATGTAACGTTCTCAGCACTGCAGCCCGATATACAAACGTCTTGTAATAAAATGCATTGCATCAGAACATTTCAATATCGATGCTTATGCATGCATATGTGGAACATCATCACAGTCAAGCACTGACATGAAACATCTTCATAGTCAAGCACTGACATGAAACATCTTCATAGTCAAGCACTGACATGAAACATCATCATAGTCAAGCACTGACATGAAACATCATCATAGTCAAGCACTGACATGAAACATCATCATAGTCAAGCACTGACATGAAACATCATCATAGTCAAGCACTGACATGAAACATCATCATAGTCAAGCACTGACATGAAACATCATCATAGTCAAGCACTTGTACAATTTATTCTCTGTGACATACATGGTAGCAGTCAAGATTTGCCTATTGATAACTAGGGATTTGGTTTGATGATTATCTCTCTTTTAAAACACATATTGCTGAGTTATTTAAGAAGCTGAAGATAATGTACAGAAGAACAGTACCAGTAAAAAGTCTGGGCATACCACTTCGAAACTGTGAAATAACAATAAGCGACCGCTCCTATTTTTTCTAGTCAGCATCTTTACATGTATGGCAGCCAATCCATTCCAGTGTATGTTCAATTCCAAAACAGGCACACCTCATTTTACTTCATGAGGTACTGATTAGGTGATTACTTGAACCAAATATAATTTAACAAGAAAAAGCATGAAAACCACTGTTGTGGTGATCACTATCCTCTTGCAATAGGACCAGCTGGATGGCCGAAACAGTGGCAGTAGTAGGTCATTTGAATTTTTTAAAACTATTCAGCATGACAAAAGAGTTGAAAAGAATAGCTATGAGTGAGGAAAAGAAGTGTTCAATTCTGGCTTTACTGGCAGAGGGATACAGTGAGCGTCAGGTTTTTTCATCCTGAAAATTTCATAGATGGCATTTCATAAGAACAAGGTCAAGCAACAGACATTTTGGACAACAAAGCTACAGACTGGCAGAGGGCAACAATGACTGTCAACTGACCGAGATGATGTCAATTCATTAGAATGTCACTCAACAACCATAGGATGACATCAAGTGACCTACAAAAAGAATGGCAAACAGCAATTTGGGTGAAGTGCAGGGCGAGTATGGTTTGAAACAGACTTCGAGGTGCAAAGCTAAAGAAAGTCCTTCATCAATGAGAAGCAAAGAAGAGCCAGGCTGTTTACAAAATACCATAAGGATTGGACTATAGAGGAATAGAGTAAGGCCATCTTTTCTGGCGAGTCAAATTTTTAGCTTTATCCAACACCTTGTCATCTGATGGTTAGACGGAGACCTGGAAAGGCCTACAAGTCACCGTGTTTCTCGCCCACTGTGAAATTTGGAGGATCGGTGATGATCTGGGGATGCTTCAGCAAGGCTGGAATCGGCAGATTTGTCTTTGTGGAGGATGCATGAATCAAGCCACGTACAACGTTATCCTTGAAGAACACCTGCTTCCTTCTGCTCTGATAATGTTCCCCAATTCCTCCTCTGAGGATAGTTTTTTTTCCAGCAGGGCAATGCTCCATGCCAACCAGCCAGGTCAATCAGGGTGTGGATGGAGGACCACCAGCTCAAGACCCTGTCGTGGCCAGTCCAATTTCCAGACCTGAACCACATTGAAAACCTCTGGAATTTGAATCACAAGTCCTCAAACCAAGCCAAGCTACTTGAATTTTTGTGCCAGGTTGATTGACTTTATGTGGCATAAAGTCACCCAACAGCAATTTGACAGACTGGTGGAGAGCATGCCAAGACGTACGAAAGCTGTGATAAAAAACCTCGGTTATTCCACCAAATATTGATTTCTGAACTCTTCCTATGTTAAAACATTAGTATTTTGTTGATGAAAATGAATATGAATTAGTTTTCTTTGCATTATTTGAAGTCTGAAAACAATGCATATTTATTTGGTTATTTTGACCTGTTATTTTCTACAAATAAATCCTCCAAAAGAGAATTTGTTCAGTATAGACAAAAGGTTTGCTGGCTACAACCTTTAATCGCTATGTTATAGGAAGCCTTAAATAAAACTGTTTACTATTATATTGTGACAATTTCTGGTGGATTTCGAATTATGTATTAGGATTTGTTCAGGATAGACAAAAATTTTGCTGGCTACATGATTCTCTCATCTTTTCACTTGACAAAAAACTAAGTTATCATCACCTATATTGATAGTTACTGTATCAATGTCATTCATGAATAGCTAATAGACTGTTAAAACAGCCAGTGGCAAAAGCCATACTGGTCATAGATGCTATTTGTGGTGAAGGTAAACTTTACAAAAAAACTTTAAAATCAGTTTAACACAATGTTTAATGGTGTCTAGCGAAATATTCTAACTTTGCGTGATGTTAATGCGTGACAAAATTATCGAATGTCGAGACACTATACCTACACATGATGAGCATGCAGCTCTGGGGCGTAGTGCTTAAAGACCCTGCCTCTTACGTGGGTGACGCGGGTTCTTATCCAGGTAGGGCTACAAAATTCATCATTTTTAATTGTGGGCCAGCTGAACTAGGCTTGCCTGGTTCCTTTTCTGTTTCTAATGTAAAGCACTTTGAATATCCCTTTGTGTGAAATATGCTATACAAATAAGCTTGCCTATTCTTTTGCCTTCATGGCAGCTTTGCACGCTCTTTGCATTCTCTCTACCAGCTTCCACATTTCTATTTTGAATAGAATCAGATATGTCTTCTCTGCACTTATACTCTTTTGTATGCCGTATGATTATCTGCAATGGAATTAACAAAACCAAATCTACTAGGGCCAGCCATGCTTCAGTTATAAAAAAAAATGCAATCAAGGTTACCAAGGTTAAAAGAATGAGTATAAAAATAGCAACACAAGGTTTGGCCCTCAGGATTCGATCATCTCATACACAGATCAGCCAATACATTATAACCACCTGCCTGAAATTTTGTAGGGTCCTCTTCAGCTTCAAAAACAGCCATGACCCGTCGAGGCATGGAATCCACAACCTCCAAAGGTGCCCCTGTGGTATCTGGCACAAAGACGTTAGCAGCAGATCCTTTCAGTCCTGTAAGTTGCGAGGTGAGGCCTCCATGGCTCAGACGTGTGTCCAGCACATCCCACCAATGCTCGAATGGAGGAATTTGTAAGCCAATCAACACCTTGAACTTGTTGTATGCCTCAAACCGTTCCTGGAAAGAAAATCTTAGTGGCAGGGTGCATTATCCTGCTGAAAGAGGCCAATCCCATCAGGGAATACCATTGCAATGAAAGGGTGCTTATGGTCTTCAACGATTCTTAGGTAGGTGGTACGTGTCAAAGTAACATTGACATGAATGGCAGGACCCAAGGTCTCCCTGCAGAGCACTGCCAAAAGCATCACACTGCCTCCGCCGGCTTGCCTTCTTCTCATAGTGCATCCTGGTGCCATGTGTTCTCCAGGTACGCGATGCACATGCACCCGGCCATTCATGTGATGTGAAAGGATACATGACTCATCAGACCAGGCCAACTTCTTCCATTTCTCCATGGTTCAGTTCTTATTCTCGCCTGCCCATTGTAGGTGCTTTCAGCTGTGGTCTGCTGCTACGCCGCCCCATACGCAACAAACTATGATGCACTGTGTTCTGACACCTTTCTATCAGTACCAGCATTACCTTTTTCAGCAATTTGAGCTCGTCTGTCGAATCGGACCACACAGGCTAGCCTTCACGCCCCACATGCAACAGTGAGCCTTAGCGGCCCATGACCCTGGCTTGGAGTTCACCACTTTTCCTTCCTTGGTCCACTTTTGATAGATACTGATCACTGCTGACCGGAACACCCCACAAGGGCTGCAGTTTCAGAGATGCTCTGACCCATTTGTCTAGCTATCACAATTTGTCTACCACAAGGGTCATAATGTTATGGCTGATCGGTGTACATGCAATGGGGCAATTCTCACTAACATCTAGTGTAAATACCCCACTCGCTATATATTTTTCAGGTGCCTTTGTTAAAATATAAACAATTAATGTTGACTTTGTGGGCACCCTATGGTTAGGCCTCAGCTTAGTGATTAACTGAAGGTGATACCAAAATCCAACATAGACAACAGACTGCATATTTATTTGCAAAAACCTGAGCCCCGTATCATTTAAAAAATGTGAATCATCAACCTATGGATTACTACTATCTAGGGATGTGCCAATTTTGTTATACTCTTATGTAATCATCCATTTGTCACACGTGATACTCCTAATTGGAGAACCCGGAAGTGCGTTTTAAATGATGGTTAAGTCTCTACTTTATCTGTTTGTTGCTGCATCATTCAGAGTACTTACCATTGCGATGCTAATGTTCCTTTTCTCATTCAAAACATGTTGATAGGTTAACGACAATCCTGACAGCTCAAAGCCAAAGCCAATACACATAGCTTATTTTTTTAATCCATATGTTAACAAAATATGCTAATAAATTAAAGGATGATGACAAATCAGTTAGTCCAGATAGGCTGTTTAACTTGAGGGACATAACGTTTATTTTCAAACAGCAAGTTTATGCCACCTCATTTGTAAATTGTATTTTACATCTGTTAATTTAATAATCTGTTCAGAAAATATTCCAAAATGTTGTACATCCTAGATGTAACAATGTTAACTCTTTGAAAAAACATATTCCCTACTGCGTTAATGCCAGATTTTTAAACCCAAGTCTGACTAAGAAACATCTAGGGCCTAAAGCTAGGACTATTAATGTGCTAATAATGTGGAAATTATCTTGTCATTACACCGTAAAACGTATAGGGACGCAGACAAATAACTATGTTGTAAAATTCTAAGAAAAACTGTTCCATTCCCCAAATCAAACAAATATACAGTCTACTAAAATATTGCTCCAGCAAAGTCTACACAATTATATCACTGTCTTGCTATCAAATGATTTTTGATTAACTAAAGAGTTTAGCACTTAGAGACTAATGGGTGAAAGTGAATGTAATGTGTGTGTGGGGGGGGGGGGGGTATTGAGAATCCAACAGTAGCTGCAGTCTCAGTTAGGACTCCCAACTTTGTCTTCACTGACAGTAGAATCATCCAATTGAGCACTGTGTGAGGGATGTGAAAACAGAGCTCAATTTTGTGTGAGGGACTATCCAATCATGGATTACATTAAATAATCAGTTCATATAGGGATATGAGTTGTCAATATCTGTAACAATACTTGTTTTGTCAAAGTATTTTGCCCACCCATTGTACAAACAGGTTTGCAATCCAAATATGAAGATTGCATGGCATTTTTTTTAATACATTTTTTTAGATTATAAAATGTACCATTAGGCCTCTAGCTAATTCTTAAAAACAATTTGAGAAGCTGTCCCAGTAACCTAATAAGAGATGTTATGAACTCACACTGATCAGGGATTTTTTGCATAATCCGAGAACAGTATTACATTTTAATTTTAATGTAAATTTTAACGTAAATCGACAAATGTTGTCAAATTCAATCTGTGACTTTGCTTGTAGAAAACAAGGTGTGTGGGTATCTTTGAATTAGCCAGATCTGACCATAAAGCCTCCCAATATGACGTTAGTCTGCCGTTGGTCTTTCTGAGCTGTGGATGTCAGCACAGCTTTAGCTCCTCAAGGGGGAACTGACTTGATCCCTACATACAGTGCATTTGGAAAGTGTTCAGACACCTTCATGTTTTACATATTTT
Organism: Esox niger; assembly: GCA_016801105.1. Lineage (NCBI taxonomy): Eukaryota > Metazoa > Chordata > Actinopteri > Esociformes > Esocidae > Esox > Esox niger. Next base: position 14,607 of record JACXGJ010003785.1, on the reverse strand, counting down.
GTTACTTTACAGCAGTGTTTCTTATTGCAGGGCTTCGGGACACAAAGGGGCGCATGTTTTTGCTCTTGCCCTAGCATTCACACACTTGTTTCAAATGTTGCCCTACCACCCACACACTGGATTGACGTAATCAACATATCATCAATCCTTTTGTTTGACAAGGGCAAAAACTAAAATGTGCACCCCTTTGGTTCCAGAGGACTAGGATTAAGAAAAACTGCTTTACAGCCTTATTCCCCATTTGTAATGTAATCCAGCCCTCTCCGGCTCCATCGGGTTGAATGAGAAATGTAGCTGCAAAGCCATTTTCAGGTCTCTCCAGAAATAGTTGATTGGGTTCAGATCCAGAATTGCTATTTTTCAGATATTCTTCTTAGTGGTACCACACTGCTGGAAATAAATGATGAGCAGTGTTCTGGAAAGCCTAGAGACCTATCTGAGCCTTTGTCCCGGACATAAACATGGTTTTCAGTATTATCGACAAATTCTTTGAAAAACTGCACAACCAGTTTTGTGTAAGACAGTGCCTGTTTTGAGCTAAAGTTGGTGATTTTTTTTTTTCTGTATTTGTTTTTGCTTACTCTCATGTGATGATAATTTGATGATGTTTAAAATGTTTTCATATTTTTATGGTCAGGTCTGTACAATTCATCAGGTTATTCACACATGGAATATTCTACGCACCTGGTTACTTCTAATTTGTCAAATATTAGTTGCTTAATATGCAATGACATTAATTAGATTCACCACATTTTCAGAGGAAAGTAATCTAAATAAAACATGCATGAGAGCATGTCTTAAGATCAGAGAGGAAGGGTATTCCATTTAATCACTGTTAACATTTCCTTCACATTTAATTGAATATAAAGATATTAAAATTGACCTTTCAAAACCATATGGATTAGGATCTTTTAACTGTGTAGACAGAATCTTCCAATCTAGTGTCCTCATTTGCATTGGGTTCTTGTTTACAGCTAGACAACGTTTGTTAAGTTAAAAGCTTGCATGCATATAACATGGAACTAAATTAATCAGTGAATATTTAATAAAAAGGAAATATGTGATAGGATCCACACATGGGGCCCTGTGGCAAAATGTGAGTTTGCCTATTTTTAAAACTCTGAGCTTTGTAATGGTATAATGTACACAACAATTTGATAAAGTTATAGGAGGTGTGCTGCTTTGAAAGTTGATAATCTGCTCTACCTAGTTCTTCGAGAAAAGCCTTAAAAGATTTTCACACTTGACAGAGTGCTGAGTCTTTGTTTACGCCCGTTCAGTGAAATTCACAACCTAGAGCCTTAGTCATCAACCCCACCCAGCTCTTGACTTTAATGGGCCACTTTAACTTTGGGCTAAACTGGTCTGGTTGGTGTCTAAAAAACACACACTATATCAAACAAAATACATAAACAAATAAAGCCCCCATATATGAAATGTTTGGGCATTATTAACAAATGTTATAGCTGATCACCAGGTAAAGCTAGCAACCTAACAATCGAGCTAGAGACCAGGAAATGTTAGTAGCTGTAGATGGTTTGTTAACGTTACCTAGCAGCTAACGTTTACCTTAACGGCAGTAGCTATAGCTCACTGACTAGCAATGCAAACGACTTTCTGAAAAGAGACATAATAATTATCTGTAGCTAGATAACAAATGTTAGACTTCACAGCGGACTAAATATGCTGATTACATACAAAGTCCTTTGTTGTTTGTGTTTAGTCTTGGCCTTGTTTACAATGCTGTGTCTTCACACTGAAGGTTTTCAATACTCCAAGAATCTGTGCCTCTTTCATTGTATCTATCATGGTTGCCCATGTAAATGAAATCCGTGTGCAGTTGTTTTAAACCAGCATTCAAGTTTGGGATTTCCTAATTGTTGTGATTTTTCTTGCGACTCAGAAAGAGTCATGGTATTGTTGTCTTCCAGAACGTAGTTTCTCGCAACATGTTCCCACAGAGATTTGTTGATAACCACAGCTAAATTCATGGCAAGGATGCAATTGAAATCTCGAGCAATACGATCACAGTTGTCGGTTTTTGTAAAACCCGGGGTTGCAATTCTACTGACTATGACCAAGTACTGCTTTTATAACAGAAGCTGGTGACTTGGAACAATCAGAACTCAGAATACCAGCATGTCCACCCCCTTCATTAACTCAGCCAATCACAGAGAATGTTGTGTGTTTTCCACTTGTTAAACAAGGCCTTAAAATTTAATTGGTATTTAAACTTGGCACATTAGTGTGTTAAGGCACATGATAGTTCACATCTTCAAGAATAAAAGGACAAAATATTGAAGATTTTTTTTCTTATTTTAACTGGCTTCTCTAGTGAAATACGAATTGTGTCATGGATACCTTTTGAATCAATTTGCTCAAAAAATATTTTTTGTTAGTTCACTCTGGTTCATTTATTATGTTATTTGGTCATATGCAATTTGAAACCAAGCATTTTCAGTGGATATAAAAAGGATTCCAATTAGAAATTCTTTGTAAAATTCAAGTTTATTATAGTTAAAGTCAATCACGTAACTTTTGGCCACTAACGTTTCCTCTTCGATCTCAGTTGTTTCCCTGAGCCACACTCATCATCGTTTCTGAAATATAACTGGCCTTCTTTAAGGCTGGTTGACAATCTGGAGCATCAGCCATTGTGGGTTTGATTACATGCTGAAAATCGCCATAAAGAACTTTCTTCTGAAACTCAGCATATTCTTGTTCTGAGAAATGAAGGTTATTCCATGTGTGAAATTGCCAAGAAACTGAAGCTCTCAACGCTGTGTAATACTCCCTTCACAGAACAGCACAAACTAGCTCTAACCAAAATAGAGTAGTGGGAGGCCCCGGTGCGCAACTGAGCAAAAGGACAAATACCTTAGTGTGTTTAGTTTAAGAAAGACACCTCACAGTTCCTCAACTGGTAGCTTTGCACACAAAGATGTACAAATATTTCAGCTTTCCTGTTACAAAGAGGTGGCTACTACACCATATTATAGAATCAGAATGATTGGGGAGCATTAGTAAAGCATAAATCGCGAGTCAAGATGGCTTTTTGGCCAAAAACTCATGTGTGGGGGGAACTGAACACTACCAATGCCTGAACAAACGCCATCCTTACAGTGATGTATACTGGTGGCAGCATCATGCTGGGGGAATGCTTCTCATTAGCAGGGCTGGGCCTCTTGTTAAAATTGAGGTATTGCCAGGACAAAATACCAGGAAAGGAATATACTTCAGTCCTCTAAAAAACATCCTTGCGATGCAATACACCATTCAGCAAGACAAGGTGTGGTCTTATAGTAGCCAAGTCAAAGTTCTGATCTCAGTTCTATTGGCACTATTTGAAAATTTCCATCCTAAAGCAAATCTGCCAAGAAGGATGGGCCGTAAGCATTCTGACACTGTAACATTGTAGGTTGGACCAAGGGCGAAAATCTGATATCAAGTTCGGAAGGGGCAATTACATTATATTTTCTTGAGCAATATTTGTGGGGGACACCACAAGCAGTGCCGTAATACTGTTATAGTTTGCACCATTGGTTTGCTTGCTACCTTAGTTTTGCAAATTCAACCATTGTGTGTGAACTCTACCGCACCAACATAAAACAAACTGAAATCTTTAACCCCACGTTCACTATGTACATTCAATGCGCTTTCAGAAGGTAGAAACGAACACTGTCCCCTTGTCAGCTAAGGAACACTACATACACTGCAGTGCAAGCTTCCCTCAGTGACTCGAATTCAAACAGCTGTAAAAGCTGGTTTATGTTACTGTAGCTTGTTAGCAAACATCAGCTAACCGCTAGCTAACATAACAAGTGACCTATCATTCCATGCATAGACAACGAAGGCTGGTGACGGTTAGAAATGTTTTTTATTGTACTGAGTGGTAGAAGTAAAGAAATGTCTAAAATATAATTTAGTTGAACTACTTAGTGAAAGTCAACCACCAACAACAGATTGTCAGATTCCCACACATGTACAGTACCTGCACGATGTGCCACTGGTGAGTGCTTAGGGGCGGTGGATCAAACCACTGAGGCAAAGGGCGTAAACTTAAATCCGCTATTACATTTCTATATTCAGCACAAGTGCTTTCATTGCATCTTATTACAATTATTGCTATTACATAGTAAGGTTTACATTTGTATATGGGGGGACAAATCATAGTTTTCCTCAGGATGGGGGGGTCATGTCCCCCCCGGGATTTCCGCCTATGGGTAGGACACAGGCACCGGATGAACAGTGAACTTTTAATAAAGATCTAAAATTAAACGGATAAGAAGCTAGATAACATTTGCTTGTCTGCTAATATACCATTGCTACCATATGGTATGATCACATATTTTTCATTACCTCATGATAATGATGATAGGTAATAGTAGGGCGACGTACTGATGTAGTCAAGTGTGATGGCCTTTTGCTAAAATGCCATGAAGTCCACAGATTCTCAGACTCCAGGATGAATTCATGTTTAACAGGAAATACGTGAATACAGAAGGGAACTTGGTTGTAAATCTGTAGTCCATTCCTATTTGTTGAAAAGCAGAAAGAAATGTAATATTAAACTGCTATACTACTCACCATACTAAGAATAGGTACAGATTTTAAATCCCTGCAATTACTTAAATCACATTGTTTCCCCAACATACCCTGTTCAATTATAGGTTGGTCCTAATATGTTCCTAGGTTGGTCCTAATAGGTTCCGCTTGTTTATGGGTTTTTAATGTGTTATATACTGTATTACCTAAAATAAATGGGTAGGAGTTGGTTACTTTTTAAAAAGGTATCTAAATGTTCACAACTCATTTGTTGATGATCCCTAGATTAACAGTTTGATTTATACAGTAGTTTGCCAGTTGTGTATGTAATGCCGTAATTTGTTATAATACTTTGAAAATACGGTGACATGTCAGTTACAGATGTTTATAGATCATATATAAGAGTTCCTGCCACCTATCATTTCAGCTTTTACATGTTGTTAGCTACTTCAAAGTAGCAGCCCTTTTCCATGTGGTGTTTCCATTATTTTGTCCAACCAATGTAAGTCTCCACCTTGAAATAAGGTATCCTTTCAGTCGTTGAAAATGTAAATAACTCATTGATAAATTGTAATTGTTCTGCCACTTTTAAACATGATAGACCGTTAGCAGTTAGACATGTTGGTGAACAATTATTATACACCATTATAACTGATTTAAGAGTTCACTCAGCATGTACAGTGGGGAGAACAAGTATTTGATACACTGATGATTTTGCAGGATTTCCTACTTACTAAGCATGTAGAGGTCTGTAATGTTTACCATAGGTACACTTCAACTGTGAGAAACAGAAACAAAAATCCAGAAAATCACTTTGTATGATTTTTAAATAATTAATTAGCATTTTATTGAATGACAAGTATTTAATCACTTACCAACCAGTAAGAATTCCGGCTCTCACAGACCTGTTAGTTTTTCTTTAAGATGCCCTCCTGTGCTCCCCTCATTACCTGTATTAACTGTAACTGTTTGAACTCGTTACCTGTATAAAAGACACCTGTCCACACACTCAATCAAACAGACTCCATCCTCTCCACAATGGCCAAGACCAGAGAGATGTGTAAGGACATCAGGGATAAAATTGTAGACCTTCACAAGGCTGGGACGGGCTACAGGACAATAGGGAAGCAGCTTGGTGAGAAGGCAACAACTGTTGGTGCAATTATTAGAAAATGGAAGAAGTTCAAGATGACGGTCAATCTCCCTCGGTCTGGGGCTCAATGCAAGATCTCACCTTGTGGGGCATCAATGATCATGAGGAAGGTGAGGGATCAGCTCAGAACTACATGGCAGGACCTGGTCAATGACCTGAAGAGAAATGGGACCACAGTCTCAAAGAAAACCATTAGTAACACACTACGCCGTCATGAATTAAAATCCTGCAGCGCACGCAAGGTCCCCCTGCTCAAGCCAGCGCATGTCCAGGCCCATCTGAAGTTTGCCAATGACCATCTGGATGATCCAGAGGAGGAATGGGAGAAAGTCATGTGGTCTGATGAGACAAAAATAGAGCTTTTTGGTCTGAACTCCACTCGCCGTGTTTGGAGGAAGAAGAAGGATAAGTACAACCCCAAGAAAACCATCCCAACCGTGAAGCATGGAGGTGGAAACATCATTCATTGGGGATGCATTTCTGCAAAAGAGACAGGACGACTCCACCGTATTGTGGGGAGGATGGATGGGGCCATGTATCGCGAGATCTTGGCCAACAACCTCCTTTCCTCAGTAAGAGCATTGAAGATGGGTCGTGGCTGGATCTTCCAGCATGACAACGATCCAAAACACACTGCCAAGGCAACTAAGGAGTGGCTCTGTAAGAAGCATTTCAAGGTCCTTATTCTCATTTTGTCTCTCATAGTTGAAGCGTGCCTGTGTTGAAAATTAAAGGCCTTGCACAATTGGTGGCTGAATAAATACTTTTTTGCCCCACTGTATATACATATAATGTGATTTTCTGGATTTTTTTAATCTCCCCACTGTAGATATTTATTGGCCTTAGGTGCTCTTCACTACATGTAAAAACATGTTCAACACTGGTCACATTTTCTGTGGGCATGTATGTCAGTCTCAATATGATTGTTTGCTAAATGATTTGCATATAGATAAATGAAGAAGATCATAACATTAAATATTGTGCAGGGGTACTTCCTCAACTCTTTGACAAAAAAGTATTATGTTTACAATTTCACAGGAAACATGGTCTTAGAGAAGTGGCAAGTATGTTGATATATTCTGGTGAGGGTTAATACAAAGATTTGATTGAATAATGTCCGGTATGTACATTTGGCAAAGACAACCAGGACATCAATATATTGAACATGGGTCAGGAAATCAGAGTGTTCCTAGGTCAGAGCACCAGTGTGTGACAGTTAAACATGAGAAAATAACTAGTATTCTGCTATGCAACCACCAAAAATAAGGTTGGATGATAATTCATAACAGTTAATCTTATACGCATCTGTACATCCTTTTGGTTAATAATGTTAGAAAACGTTTTCTTACTATCTGGCAAGCACTGAACTGTTATTGCAGCTTTTTAACCAATGCAATATAACAGCTTATTAATGGTTAATTGTGGTTTTTGAATTGATTGAATAATAATGTCTATCCCCTAATAAACAATTTATATATGTTACCATATTAAGTTTTATCAAGACAGCTAAAACCTTTTTCTCTTACTTCCTCCGTGTGACAGGTGTAGTAGCCAGCTTGGCCCATGATGTCTCGAAGTGGCCGCTTCAAGGGTACCAGGACAGGGGCATCCACAGGCCAGTGTGAACCTCCTCAGGGACCAGGTGTCCATGTCTATCTGTTCTGGACCAAGGGAGGAGAGCGCTATCTGACCCACACAGTAGGCAAAGTGACAGCCGAAGAGCTGTCTATCTCTGCAGCCCAGATTGTGGGTAAGACATTTTTGTCATTCAGCAGACCCACTTTTACAAAGCTACTTACAGTAGTGATAGAAATGCACCACAGGCTCAGTTATTTTGTGCTAGAATTTAATAGGAAGTTAGAGCTCTTTAGTTAGATGTGTGGTGTTCTGTTTCCTCATGGCTGGGTAATCTAAATTAGACTATTGGTGCCCTAGAAAATGTCATTGTCTCTACAAGATGGGTGTTAAATGAAAGGATATTCAGATATAATTTACAGGTTGTCTGTACTTTATATCATTTGATCAGTAGGACGTATAAACAAAAGGTAATAGTAATGTAACTACATGTTTAAACTAAACTGATGTGTGAACACTTGTTTCCATTGCTGCCTGTCTTGGCCCCTGACAACCAAGTTTTCCATTGCTTTTTGTGACATTATGGGAAAAACCCCTAGTGAGTGCAGATGATTCCATAAAAAAATGTTTTCTTAGTTACACATCATCTGACAAAATATTATTTTACAACTTAGATGTTGCTTTGTTTAAGATAATAATTTTTTTGCCAAGCTTTTTTTTTTATTTTACTGTCAGGAAAAGGTTACGCTAATATCTCATTCCATTAGTTGTTGCACACTCTATATTTAGCTTGCTTCCTGTTTTTAACTCAATTATTTTCAGGCAGCCATTTATGTCAGTACCCCATATCTAGGGTAACTGTTGTTATTAAATTCAGTCTTGTATGAGAACGGTAGGCCCTGTTTGGGTAACCTGGGATTTGGCTGAAAGCTGAGTCTTGCCTTTCCAGCAGTGCATTCTTATCTTTGGTCACTACCATAAAAATCTACCAAGTTGTTATTACACATAACCTATTACATCATTAATTGGGGTTATTGAGGGTATACCTTTGAATCATTAAAATAGTAGAGCAAGGCTTTATTTCACCAGGCCCCCATATATTACAATGGATACACCTCGCTGGCCGAAAACAAAAAAACAAACTTCTCCCAAAAAAGGTTATTACCATAGTCACTGTATTGTAGTTTAAGAGGCCTGTTATATTTTATTATCTTATTTTAGGGAAGAGGGGATGTTAACTGCCTTGCATGCAACTTTTAACTCACAGTCAGCACCAGTCAATTGTGTAGGGAGGACAGTAATGGCGTCCGACTGATGTCGTATTAATCCATTTATATTGAAACAGTTTAATGCGCTATCTTTTATTTATTGCATGTGCTGTCTGTTGCTCTAGGCTATCCTTGATCCACAGCTATGTCTCCTTTAAAGTATCGTGAGAAGGATGTTACAAAATGTGTATACGTTCTTCAAGAATGCTGCATCATATCTTTAGCTAATACAGTTGTCCCTCAGGTATTGCTGTAGGCATAATTCACATAACCAAAGATGCAGGGCTCAGCCTTGCTTTGCACTTGTTTGTAACTTAGTCCTGCCGGCCCTGGCCCAATTAAAACCCTGGACGCATAATGTGTAAACAATAGACGAACGCCGCCAACAAAGTAAGTTCCATCCCAATGAGCCGAAAAGTTTAGAGGATTATTTCGCTCTGCAGCCTTTTTGAATATGTCACTCGATTTACAGTACAAACAGCACAAACCTTTGCAGACCGACCAACTTGGTTGGCACTTGGGAATCCTTCAGACTGACATGTTAGAGTTTGTGTGTGGTGTTGAGCTCCGTACAGTTGTCTGTTTTTTGTCATTAAATGGTTATATCCCAGGTGTATGTTATATCCCAGGTGTATGTAACTTTTACATCATTCACCCCCACTAGGCATCACTCCACTGTGTCATGTCCTGTTTGCTCTTTACAACCCGGAAACCCACTGTTGGTACAGTCCAAATCATTTATTCAACCTAGAGGAGCAGACAAGCCTGACACTCCATTATCGCATGAGGTTAGTGTGTGTGTGTGTGTGTGTGTGTGTGTGTGTGTGTGTGTGTGTGTGTGTGTGTGTGTGTGTGTGTGTTTGTAAGAAATACGTTTGTGGAGAACAATATTCTTTAACTTGCATGTGCACGCCGCCCACCTGAAACTGTTTTCGGCATTTCCAGGTTTTACTTTCGGAATTGGCATGGGTTAAATGAGACTGGGCCGCCAGTGCTGCGCTACACCCTACGGTCAACAGCAGAGCATGACGGCTCCCCCCTCCTGGAGATGACCTCATTAGAGTACCTGTTCTCCCAGGTGAGTCCTCTGATGCGTGGTCAACTGGAAACATGTAACACTGAGCAGCACTCATGTAAGAGAAGTTGTTTCCATTTTTCTGGTCTTAGGCAAAGTTTGACTTTGTGAACGATGTAGCACCAATGGAGGATGCTCAGGGTGAAGAGAAGTTGTGTAGCTTTAAGAATGAGAGTCTGGGGATGGCCGTGCTGCAGCTCTCCCACCAGGCCCTAAACTCTGGTCGTACGCTACAGGAAGTGGCCAAGTCAGTCAGGTGAGCCGTGGGTCAAAGGGGACGGTGGGTGCACGGCTTGAGGAGGGCGACAATGTTTCAGACCCGAGTGTTGCCCGAGGCCGCGTCCAAAATGGCACCTTATTTACTCCGAGAAACTGCTGACAATGCCTGAATTTTCCCCATGACTCGCTAACTCCTCTTGCCTTAATTGACGCAGCTTCCTGCACTGCATTCCGAGATCGTTCTCCAAACACATAGCGAGGGACAACTTCCTGACCAAGATCCGTATCCGGCGAGTGTTTGCTGACTTCATGAAGACCTTCCAGCAGCACACCGTGGGCCGTCTGGAAACCCAGGAGGTCATGTACAAGTACTTGTCTACTCTGGAGCACCTAGCGCCCCACTTTGGCACAGAGACGTTTCTTGTGGTCCACCTGGAGCAAAGGAAGGACGGAGGCGATGGCAGCAACACTCAAGCCCACGGGGCCTCTGACTCTGATAACTTTGGCTCTCCAGCCTCGTATGAGGTCACGGTGTCTGGTACCAATGGAATTCAGTGGAGGAAGATCATAGTGCAGAAGGTCTGTCAGTCCCTTTAGATGCCTGTCACCCTGACTGTTATAACTGTGCGATTAGCCTGTGTCCTTAGGCAGCGTGTCATTTTGTGAAGAATTAAGTGGTGTCTGTGTTTTCTAGGCCAAGGAAAACAATTACTTTGGGAACGATTACTTTGGGAACAGGAAAAGCGTAAAGAAACCTGCCGAGGAAGTACCCAACCCTTCGCACACCTTCACATCTTTCTGCGACTTCCCTGAAATCTCCCACATCAGCATCACAGGAGCCAGTGTCAGCATTATTAAACAGGACAACTTCTCATTGGTTAGAATGCCTGCCCCTCAACCGCTTGCTCTCCTGACTTATGACGTGCATGATTCATGTCAAGCGGGTGTATCTCAAGTCATATTTGTTGGTGTGTTTATGTGCGTACGTTTTCTCAGTGAATTTAACGGAAGTGGGGTGTTGGCTGAAATGTGAGTAGTTCATTTCTGACCGAGGAATGTGTGTATGTGTGTAGGAGATTCAGATGAAGTCCAACCTAGAGGCTCGGTCCTTTGTCTCCCTTCTGGACGGGTACTTTCGGCTCACTGCCGATGCCCACCACTACCTGTGTCATGAGGTGGCTCCACCCAGAGTTGTGCTCAGTGCAGCCAATGGCCTCCATGGACCAATGCAGTGAGTATTCATGCGCACACACACACACACACACACACACACACACACACACACACACACACACAAACTGCCATGGCTGGCACTTCAACTCTGACTGTCTTTTTCAGTGATCACTTTGTGCTGCAGAGACTGAAAAAGGAGGGGGTAGAGGAGGGTGCCTTTCTTGTGCGCTGGAGTGTACTGGACTACCACCGCATCATATTAGCTGTCCTCAACAAGAGCCAGGTGATCCACACCAAGCCCTGAAGTATGAGGAACATGGAGAATGTAGTGTTAAGAAATGCTGAAACTTCAAAATGTAACTCGACCTGGCATTTGTATGTCTGTTGTGGCCTTCTGTAGAATGGACTCGCTCCAGTCTATAAGCAGTTCAGGATCCTGCAGAAGGGTTCCATGTTCTGTCTGGAGGGCTGGGAACGGGAGTTCTCCAGTGTCAAGGAACTCACTGACAACCTCAAAACCTTTGTGCTCAAGTCTGGCTCGGACAATTTCACAGTGAAGAAATGCTGCCTTCCCCGACCGGCAGGTTTGTTGCTGTGTGTCCTTATTATTGGATGTTATAATTGGATAGGTTGTTGTTAGGCCCGTTATGTCTATTCAACATGTTCCACTCACTACAGAGGCCTGCTATTTCATTCAATGTTTGTTTGGCTCTGTGTTGCAGAGATTTCCAACCTGTTGGTGATGAGGCAAGGGGCAGGCCAGTGTGTTCAGCCAGGTTCTGTGTCTCTTTCCATGACACAGCTGAGGTTCCACCAAATCAAAGAAAAGGAGATTATCCAGGTGAGTTTTAACTGCAAAAACATGATTTTAACCAACATGACACAATGAAAACAATTCTTCAACAAGGAATGCAATAGCACCATATTTTAGACCCCCCATTTTATACGTTCAGTTGATGAACATGCCTGTGTCTCTATTCCCCGGTGTTCAGGAGCGCCATTTGGGCCGTGGAACCAGGACTAACATCTACTCAGGCCGCCTGTTGGTGTGGGGCGGTGCTGAGGAAGATGAGGACGAGGAGTGGAACAACAACCTCAGTGATCGCAAATGGAGACGAGTGGTTCTGAAGATCCTGGACCAGAGCGACAAGGACATAGCCCTAGTGAGTTGTCATTGCTGCAGTTTTGCCAACTCAGGATGCACTCAGCTGGTTACGGGATTTGTAACCTTGCCTAGTTAATTAGATTGTTGTTGGTTCTGAACTTTTGTTGTCATCCGATTCCGTTATTTAAAGATAACCTTTGTTTTACTCTTCCTCTTTCTCGTCACGTTTTAGGCTTTCTTTGAGGCTGCTAGTCTAATGAGCCAGGTGTCCCACAGTCACCTGGTCTTTGTACACGGAGTGTCTGTCAAAGGATCTGAGAGTAAGTAACCATGCACCGATTCAACCTCTCATGCTCACTTCCTCATTCAGCTGTACAACATCCCTTTTCAGTGTTGACACTTCCTGCTCAGAAGGTCATTTGTATTGGTTGATTGAATATCAAGGCTGTATTACTGTTGAGTCCAAGTACCCCTGGTTGGGAACCACAGCTATAGGCTTTGCTACAAATGAGGTTTGAGCATTTAGCAAGCCCACTGTAGTTAGGTCTAAGCTCAAACTTGGAATATGCATCACACAAATGTGTCTTACATTATAGCCAGGTAAATTTCTATGGCAGTGTTTAAAGTTTAAATCACAGCAAACTCAACTCAGCCTGTATTAAATGACATTGTGAAAGGTAGATGGATGGACAGGTCAACAATCCCTATGCATTATGTAGTGTATGATCTCTCTGTGCCTATGTCCGTTTGTCATAACCGTTTTGTTTATGTAGTTGAATGTTGTGACATGTGCCCACCGATGCCAGCGCTAGAAAACGCACCCTGCTTTATACAACACTGTTTGCTCAACCAGGAAGTGTTTGCAGGCAGACACACTTCAAGATTACACACACTGTCGCCAACTACGACTGAGGTCGCAGGCACCTGATCCACTACGCTGAGTTATTGCAGAATAATGAGACAAGGCAACCCGGTGTGCCATTTTTGGCCCAACCTTCCACTCCAGTTTGCATTGCCCTCTTCTGGCCCACCACGCACTGTGGTTTTCAACACCTGGATTCAAATACAATCATGTAACTGTATTGCGGAGCAGTGACCACGTCTTTTGTCAGTATCTTGTACAACTCATGGTCAGTCTGGTTGTCTAACAAGCACTTCAAAGGCCACTCCTTTTGATTACCCACACTTGTTTGTGCACTCTGGACTAACTGGACCGGTACTGGTACACTGTAGGGACTGCCTCAGGCAGGTTGGGTACCCAAAATCAAATATCACCATTATTATGTACATTTATTCACATCAAGTATTTTCCTTGTATCTTACCTGTCCACAGACATCATGGTGGAGGAGAATGTGGAGTTTGGGCCTCTGGATGTGTTTCTGCGCAGGGAAAGAGCGCAGGTCACACCTCAATGGAAATTTATCGTAGCTAAACAGCTTGCGAGTGCCCTGAGCTATCTTGTAAGTCAGTTGATGCTCGACACATAGCAAGAATCAGATAGTTAATTATATTCCGTGTCCTGTAAAAAGAGCCTTTGAAAAACCTAACCATTGTGTCCTTAGTTCATTCATTTTCAACCTTCAAGGAGTTTCTGGTATATGCTGTGTGGTCTAACCCTTTCCACCTGCAGGAGACTAAACGCCTGGTACATGGTAACGTTTGTGCCAAGAACATCCTGGTGGCTCGCCGGGGTCTGGAAGAAGGCACCTTTCCATTTATCAAGCTCAGTGACCCAGGCATCGGACTCGCTGCGCTCACCCGCGAAGGTCAGTTATTACCAGACCAATAAAAAAGATGGTTCCTACCAATACACACAGGTGCTGGTCACGTAATTAGATTCTCATCAAAAAGTTGATTTATTTCAGTAATTCCATTCAAAAAGTGATACTTGTATAATGTAACTGTCGGCCGCCAGTCCATCGCAGGGCCACACATAGACAAGCAACCAGTCACACTCCCACCCACACCTATGGACAATGTAGAGTCACCAATCAACCTAGTCCGCACGACCTTTGGATGGTGGGAGGAAGCCGGAGCACTCGGAGAGAACCCACGCAGACACGGGGAGAGCATGCAAACTCCACACAGAAAGGCCCGGGGCAACCGGGGTTTGAACCCACGACCTTCCTGTGAGGCGACAGTGCTAACCACTGCACCACCGTGCCGCCCCACCCCAAAATCAGTATCTCTAATTAGAATATTGTGAAAAGGTTAAATGGTGCCACACTAATCTGCTAATTAACTCAAAACACCTGCAAAGGCCTTTTAATGGTCTCTTATTGTCATAGTGTCCAGTGTAGGAGGACAGAAGAGCAGAGGCAGAACGGCTGTTTTGGAAATAATCCATACTTTTAATGGTAAAAAGAAACAAAAGAACAAACTCAGAACAGACACTAAGACTGGGTGAAAAGTATAGCCTACGGCTAACAACCAAAATGAAACACACATCCGTGTGCAAACATTCAACATAAATAGGTTCCCCAATTGGAGGCA
>JACXGJ010003784.1:0-50673 GCA_016801105.1 Esox niger | reverse complement strand
AGAGATATTTAACCCCTACAAGAACCCTTTTGACAACTAGATATTTCCCCCCTATAGGAACCCATTTGACCCCTACATATTTCACCGCTATAGGAACCCATTTGACCCAGAGATATTTAACCCCTACAAGAACCCATTTGACAACTAGATATTTCACCCCTATAGGAACCCATTTGACCCAGAGATATTTAACCCCTACAAGAACCCATTTGACAACTAGATATTTCACCCCTATAGGAACCTATTTGACCACTAGATATTTCACCCCAACAAGAACCCATTTGACCACTAGATATTTCACCCCTATAGGAACCCATTTGAACCCTAGATATTTCACCCCTATAGGAACCCCTTTGACCCCTAGATATTTCACCCCTACAAAAACCCATTTGACCCATAGAGGAACTTTCTGGCCACACTCGTGTGTAATTATTCACCAATGATGTTGTCTTGAAGACATTGTGATTATTTAGTAGATGAATACCTTAGATTTGATCCATGGAAGTACATTAATTGTTCATATTATTTAAAGATGAACTATTCAAAGTTGAACACATTTGAACCACTTTAATTTCATGGTACCAGAATGGTACCTACCCAGGTATGCATCAGAATTTCACTTCTAGGGAAAGTTCATTAAAACAGGTCCTGGGGTATTTGACACATTGTGCTATTTCACTATTATGTGTTTATGCAGTAACACTGTAAATCGAATAAATCCACTGTAATAACAGACAATGAACTAAATTGCCCAATCAGACCTTAGAGGAGTAATATTAGGAATTGGAGTGACTGTGCACTTGAGAGTCAGGGTTTAAAGCTGCGTGTCCTGCACTGAGTCAGGAACCACTCATACAAAAAACACCCAGATTAACATGGATTATCACCACAACCGAGGCCAGAGGCCAAACTGCAAGACGTTCTTTTTTCCTTCTTCTCCCTCTCACTAACTTCAGCCCATTATGACTCAGGCTGAGTACTGACACATGATGCATATGTGATGTTTCATCTAGGTCTAATCCTAGGTTCAGATTAGGTAAACATATTTTAGATCTGTCACTAAAGACAACTTTTACCAGAGGTGGATTGATCCAGCATGCTATACAGTACCGCTTACAGCAGTGCTGCCCAACCTTATTCGTACCGTCCTGTAGGTTATCTCTCCAATCCTTATTTAGTACAACTGACACAAATAATTAGCTGGCTCAAAAGCTAAGGGTAATCACAGCCTGGATTGGAGAGAAAACCTATAGGAATGCCTCCAGAAACCGGGCAGAGCAGCACCGGGCCGCTGTATACAGCAAAGCACTGACAAGAATAAACCCATGAAGACAAGATGAAATGCTTGTTGGTGAACAGTGATCCCAGGCGCCAGTGCAACAATGCATTTCACTGCAGTTTGCCCTTGGTTAGATCCTCATACATCTGCCTCAGAACAAATCATCCAAATTATATGCAAATGCTAATTAGCGTTTTTCATTGAAGTAACTGGTAGACACTAGGCACCTGCATGCAACACTGGATAAGGTGGTTGAGAAACTCTGTTCAAGGTGACATGGTGGTTAATGTGTTATTAGTTAGTTGAATATTTACAGACTGCATAAGTACATAACATTGGGGCAACTGTAAATCCCGTAGTCTACATTGTCATGATACGAAACCATTAATCTTGTGGATTATCAGACATGTTTGGGAGGTGGAAACAGCCTTGAGCTCTGCTGGTTAATTGATGATTAGGACTGGAACCTAAATACAGAGGAAAAGACGATTTACCTTCGACCACCTACCGCATTTGATAGCATTGGTTTGATCCAATCAGAGACAATTTTCCAGTATTCTGACATCTGCGTTTCTGCAGATGAATATAATATGTCATGTGTTTCCACTGTATTTTTAACTCAGTCACAGATACTGTTTTTTTTTAAATGTCCCACCCTGTTCCTGGTCCCTGCGCTCAAATACACACCATGCAAATACATAGTGAGTAGGATAGCCCACGCAATGAGCTTGGATAAGGATATTGGAGTGAGATTAATATAGATCAAGTTTATTTGTAATTACACATTTACAACAGCATTACTGGCAATGAAATGCTTTGTTTCTAAAAACGTCCTCAACAGTGCAGGTATAAGGAATACAACAGAATAAAAAATAGAATAAAAATAATATATAAGATGAATTAGTGGTAATAGTGTCAGTCTTACGTTAGCTGCAAGTAGTGGTAAACAGTTTATCTGGTAATGTTATTTTTTCTAGTGCAATGACACTTGAAATAAGAATTATGTTGATGACATTGTTCAACACAACGTATTTGAATTACAAGTGGGAGAACATCATTGGGCATCCAAATGTTTATGTGGATAAAATGGTGTTCTCACAATAGTTACATTTTCACAGTAATTTATCAAACCCGAAAAGATCCCACTGTGTCAATTTAAAGAATTGCCCGTTGAACAATAAGTAAATTCCACAGACCCTTCCTGTTTCCAAATTGTCAGGTTTTCATAGCATGACTTCACATGCGTAAAAACTCAACAGAAACCAGATAAGTGGTAACAAAATGTTTATATGCATTCGTTCCTCCCAATGTGTTATCCTACAATGATGACCATACTAACCCACAATAGATTGATATAAGAATTCAACCTATTCAATCTTTCAGCTTTAGATCTCATCTCTTAAGCCTTACATAGGATCCTGCATTACTCACCTGGCAGATGTTTTCCACTTCTGCTTTAGTGATGTATCCATTCTTGTCCACGTCGAATAGTGAGAAGGCCCACTCCAACTTCCTGGACATCGTACCGGAGGACGTCATGTGCAGTGCGATGATGTACTCCTTGAAGTCCAGAGTGCCGTCCTCATTTGTGTCAAACGAACGGAATACATGCTGAGCGTAGGCCTTGGCTTCGCTTTCTGGGAAGAAGCGTTCGTAGATCTTCTCAAACTCTTCTGGTGTTATGCGTCCAGAGGGACACTGAGTCTGGAAGTTCTCATACCACTGGAACAGCTCATCCTCGGTGAACTTTGTGTTAAGCTTCAGTTCCTCTAAGATCTCTTTGGAAAGGGCGCTGCTCTTAGTATTTCCCATGGTAATATACTGTACTGTCCACAGGCGTCTTCTGCTTCACTGCTTTCACTGGAATTTACTGTATATGTTTCTTTGCCGCTTCTGTCACTGATTTGTCTTTTGTTTGGGGAAAATGCTCGGATACTTTGGTTCTTAAGTGAAAGGTCCGAACAAATTATTTTTGTTGTTGAATCAACTATCCATTCGCAATATATCCTGAAATTCAAAACAGTCAATACAGACAAACAACCAGTCCAAAATCTGATCTCAACAGTGACTGTTGAATTGTTCCTCAGGCTCCAATAGCGAAGTAAATATCAACAAAGGCCTACAGGTGTGCGCAGTAAAGAGACTATGAAGCCATGTGCTAGGCATGGACTGATGGCATTCTGATGTGTGACGTAATTCAGGGATGAGCTGTGAAGGGGGATGGAATCAGGATGCTAACTTGACGACTGGGTTAATTCAGTTAATGCGGGATTTGCAGAGGCAGAGCTTTTTGCCCATGTTAACTATTTAGTCTCCATTTTCTCTTTTGTTGAACTATTAATCTTGTAGTTGGGTCTTTGTGTTGGCTTATACCTTGTGCATTATACCTGTACAGAGGTTTTTCACAGGACTATTTCTGAACTCTCACACTTTACATATTTAAACAATAATCAGTACATATTATATATGCTTTTTGGAAAGGAAAGAGAAAGATGCAGAGGTCCCTTAGTATTTTCCAGAGCAATATTGCTCTGGAAAATATTAAGGGACCTCTGCATCTTTCTCTTTCCTTTCCAAAAAGGTTGAAAAGGAAAGATTTCCCTTAAAACCATCAAACCTCACAGGAAGGTTGGCCCTTGACACCATCAAACCTTACAGGAAGGTTGGCCCTTGACACCATCAAACCTCACAGGAAGGTTGGCCCTTGACACCATCAAACCTCACAGGAAGGTTGGCCCTTGACACCGTCAAACCTTACAGGAGGGTTGGCCCTTGACACCATCAAACCTCACAGGAAGGTTGGCCCTTGACACATTAAACCTTACAGGAAGGTTGGCCCTTGACACCATCAAACCTCACAGGAGGGTTGGCCCTTGACACCATCAAACCTCACCGGATGGTTGGCCCTTGACACCATCAATGCTGAGGCTGTAGTTGTGAACATTGGTTGATGTTTTATATAAGGCAGTCATGCAAAAATGTCCTGACTGTATAACAGAGAAAATCTGTTGGAAGAACAACTGGGAAATTAATTTCTGACACTTCTGCTCCATGCTCAATGCTCCTTTACCAATCAAACATCATCTAGAGCATTACTTTTGACTCATTAATAACTTCTGCCAACCTGTACTTATAACCTAGACTATACCAGTTATCGCAGTGTCAGCTAAAATGACTAAAACGTGAATGTATCAGGAACTACATTAAATAAGAATCTTTAGAAATGACAATGTCAGGGGCCCTATGTGCCACAGTGGTCAGTGTCATGCTGGGCTGTAATGTCATTCAGACAGATTTACAACCCTGGTCCCAGCATAGCAACGGTGCCTGGGGTTTCCACTGAGGAGGGTGCCAATTGGTTTAGTGCCTCCTGGGGTGGGTTGATGTTGGATAGGGTTGCCTTGTCTGATCCAAACCTAATTCACACTCTCTCTCTCTAGCTCTCTCTATCAGCAGGATTTCCTCTCCTCTATAGATATTCCCAATGAGCTTGTCTATTGGATTAACTCTTCTCCACCTTGTAGCATCCTGACCCAATAACAGTCACTCCAAATAATTACTACCCCTCCTAACAAAAACAATGACTACTGGCTGACACATCATTTTTGAGAATGACCAGAAAGAGGTTGTCCCAAGCAGTGTTCCTGACTTACATAAATAGGAAAATATAGCAGATACTAAATGGGGTATATTTTGTGACGGTAAAAGCTGCTAGAGTTAATAGTTACATCAACAGTTTTAATGTTGAATTCACACTGGCTTTTTGCAGAGGATGTGGTCCTGATGGCATCATCGGTCTGTGACCTCCAGCACTCACTGTACCGGTTTGCAGCCGAGTGCGAAGTGGTTGGGATGAGGATTAGCACCTCTAAATCTGAGGCCATGGTTCTCAGCAGGAAACTGATGGAGTGCCTCCTCTGGGTTGGGAATGAGGATTTATCCCAAGTAAAGGAGTTCAAGTATCTCGGGGTCTTGTTCGCGAGTGAGGGAAAAATGGAGCTGGAGATTGGCCGGAGAATCGGAGCAGTGGGGGCGGTATTGCGTTCGCTTTACCGCACCGTTGTGACGAAAAGACAGCTGAGCCGGAAGGCAAAGCTCTCGATATACCAATTTTCGTTCCTACCCTCAGCTATGGTCATGAAGGCTGGGTCATGACCGAAAGAACTAGATCGCAGCTGAAATGAGTTTTCTCAGAAGGGTGGCTGGTGTCGGAGTAGAGCCGCTGCTCCTTTGCATTGAAAGGAGCCAGTTGAGGTGGTTTGGGCATCTGGTAAGGATGCCCCCAGGACGTCTCCCTAGGGAGGTGTTCCAGGCACGTCCAGATGGGAGGAGACCCCGTTGTAGGCCCAGGACTAGGTGGAGAGATTATATTTCGACACTGGCCTGGGAACGCATCGGGATCCCCCAGTCAGAGCTGGCAAATGTAGCTCGGGTAAGGGAAGTTTGGGGTCCCCTGCTGGAGCTGCTGCCCCGCGACCCTACAATGGATAAGCGAATGAAGATGAGATGAGACTTAACCATCATCAAGTGTTCACAGGGTTATAACGATCTAAACATGGTTATAATGATCTGAACAGGGTTATAATGACCTAAACAGGGATACAATGATCTTAAAAAGGTTATAACAATCTGAACAGGGTTATAACCATCTGAACAAGGTCTTAATGATCTAAAATCTTTATTTTGTTTCAATCAGCATTGGTGACTTTGTGAGGTGTAAACCGTAGACAGGGGTCTACTCATGTTCACAGTAAGTCATTAAAATATACACTGAAAATGACCAGTGGTCTGGCTGAGGGCCTTTTGGGTAAAACATCAGGATGAATCTCACATGAAAACGCTGCATTAATCTGAGTGCTCCAGAATGTGAAAAGATTCCAAAGCCATACCTTCAGGCACTTCTGGGAAAGTGAGATTTTTTCTTTTATAAACATTTAGTTTCACAAAACATGACAAGAAAAATGTGACCTGGCAGAAAAACAATGCTGACTGGCATATGAGATCCACCGATCTGCATGTGCCAACACATTTTACACCTTTGTCATTCAACAGACACTGCTTTTCTTTGTAACTCTACCTGATACCCTACATATGACTGAGATCACATTTTCCTTTTCAGTCACAACCTGGGAGTAATTACAGTAAACTGCCTTGCTCAGGGAGAGAAGGACATTTATTTGCCACTTCTGATTCAATCTGGAAACCTTTTAGTTGGGGATCTGATGCTCACTGCTACGCTACCCTGCCGTCCCAATTCTTATCCAGCACAGTCCAATACCTCTTGGATGGTCACATTAGGAATGCTTTTAGGACTGCTTATATATATATTTTAGATTGTACATGTCATATTTTAAAGCAATAAAGTGATTACCTGTGGGTAAAACTGTTATAACCCTGAAAATAAACACAAGATACATTTAAAAAAAATGGTTCTCAAATGTTTTTATAAATGTGATTCAATACTGTTCCCATATACTAATGCAATTATTTGCGGTAGAATAGCGCAGAAAGAGAAATGGAGGACGCGATATGGGAAACAAGGAAAGGGAAACATTTTAAGAACAACAAAAAAAACCTCTAAAACAACTCTAGGTCTGCACAAACAATGCCTATATGGGACAGAACCCAGACCTTCTGGGAAAGAGGGAGGGAAAGGAGGAAGGGAAAGGAGGAAGGGAGGAGGTCCTAGATAAATACCAGTTAATGGGTCCTAATGATGCTTAATGACAGATGAGACCTTTCTACTGAATACAATGAACGATAGAAACAAACAAATGATAACGATCATAGCAGCCACCATCTTTTTAGGCCCCAGGTTGTGACGCCACAGATAAAAGTTACAAGCCAAGACTTCTCAGCTGACATTCCTTGACAGACTCACCACTGAGAAGGTCAACATGATGTGGCCTTTGCTGATGACAAGAACAATCATACATTAAGACTTTTCTTTCAAGACTTTGAAGGATTTAAATCGACTGGCATTTACACATTAGCCAATGTGCTGTTGAGGCCTCTGTTAATTGGAAGCCTTTGATGTGAGTATTTATTTAATATTTTCTCTTAAATTAAATGTTGGTTGTCTTTAATCACAGAATGAATTTTTTTCCTTGTGTAAGAACTTGAGTTGTGGGACATTCTCATGAAGTATTGATTAGGAATATCTAGCCTGATTTATAGATGAATTAAGCAGTAATAAAAACAACTTTACTATCTGCCCTCTGGCCAGAGTGGGCGGCTGTTTTCTGATCAGCAGAATTGGGGAGTGCTGGGGAACATGTGCTTCATAGTGAAATAAGTGATAGAAATACTGAAAATTGACATGTTATTTCTCTATTAGCAATTCCAGGTTTAACCATTAGTTGAAAATGTATATGAAGATATCCCGAAACACCTTCGTAATTCTTTGTTTGTTACAAGTTGTTGCAACAGATAAAACTCATTGCACTGCATTATGGCCATATCAGTAATATAACAGTGAATTCATTGTTTTTTACATTTCCGAGGGAGATGCTCACCCTGTGTGCTTTAACTGACTATTTTGTGGCACAGGACTGGACCCATGACAGTTAACCAAGAGAGTGGAAAAGCAAAATAAACATAAAAAAGTGAACATCTGAGATAATGGAGATACTACCTGAACCAACCAAAGAAAACCCCCAAAAGATGAAAAAGATGGACACCCTGGATCCCTCCGCCCTCCTAGTGGACAACTCCGCTGTGACTTATGACTCAAAATCAGAGACAGTGTTGCTATCTGGAGGGGTTGTCTCGCTGGCAGGCATCACCGTGGTAACCGGGGGCTCCGAACTCTCCTGTGGATCTTGCATGCTGGCCTTTAGTGTATTTGGCACTCTGGTTGGCGTGAGCGTGGTTGCCCTGGGACTGTGGGACCAATCGCAGCAGGCCACAGGCCAGATCTCTCACCTCCTGGGGCTGGGATTGGTGATTCTGACCATTAGTTTTGGGGTGCTGTGCATTGTGATGGGCTATCTCCTCTTGACGAAGAGTAGGAGAAAAATGAAGAGGGAAGAGAGGGAGGATGGGAGGATGGTTCTTATAGGGGAGAGAGGGAGGCGTGTTATAAAAACGCTGACAGTGTAAAATAAAAAGAAATTGGAATGAGGTATGAAAGTAACTTTGAAACCATAACAACATGTTGGTCTGGCTACTGTGCACCCAGTCACAATGTAGTTCTTAGTAGAGGAACACTCTTATTTGGTGTGTATGTTAGAAATAGATTTAACACCAGTACAAAACATTTATAGATTCAATATTTCACAATTGCTGGTTCCAGGTATCTTCCTTCATATGTTTGTCCCCTTTCCTTTCCGTTTTGTTCCTTCCTTTTTAATCTTTCTCAATCTCCCTTTTCCAGCTGGGAGGCAAGCAACAGGAAAGGGTGATAATAAGAGGTTTCCTGTGGAAGAAAAAAGTACTAGATTACATGTCATTACATTATGTAGTTATTCCATGTCACTTCACACTTTTTTTAGTCAGCCTATTGGTTGTGAAACATCACACAACATTTCCACAATATATTGTTGTGATGGAGGGTGGAGGGTATAATGAATGTAAGAGTGTGAGAACACTTGAAAAAGAAAATTATAAGGTTGTCAGAAGTACCCTTATAAACGATTGCCTATGCCCACAGATGTGTTTTTGCCTCCATCTGCTGGAGCAGGTCAGTATGCTTAGCCTTCATGTACAGCCATGACAAAAAAGTACACCCCTTGGAAAGATGTATTAGTAACACTTTATTTTAAGATGTGTGTCTAAGGGTGACATGACATTGCCATGATACTGTTGACACCATCAATACTATGACATGACACATAAAGGAATCAGTTATGAATGTTTAGGAATGTTGTCATTAGGTGTCATTCGGTCATTTATGTCATTTTTTATGCAAGGTTGACATTGTTTGTGATGTTTTTGTTATGACAACTTGACATTGACCAAGATAACATAAACATGGGCCTAATTATCAAATTTGAAGAAACTATTTAGCCAGTATTCTGTCTGCCATAAAAGGAACTTTGTTGACCCTGAGTCTGGTGCACATACTCAGCATATTGAGCGTGCATGGCATAAATACAAATTGGAAAAATGTAGTCATAGAGGTAATCACACTCCTGAGTCACTGAAGATTCACCTCAAAATTACAGAGGGGCACTACTGGTTAGCCATATGCCATTATAATGGTGTCTTGGGCAGACTTAACAAGTGAAAAAACAAGTCAAGTTAATATCAAAGTATTTTGCAGGAACACACAGTTTGTACTGTAATTTTGTTCATATTGATGCAGGACATACATTCATGAAACTAGTAGTTTACATGAAAAATTGGTTAAATAATATATATTATTCAAGAGATAATGTGCATAATCCAATTTGTTATTATGATTAGGATGCGGTAACCATAATTAATAAGGTAGACGGGCTACTTGCGTCTTCAAATAGGTGTGACGCACACAAAACAAATGGTCGCATTTAGGGGTAATATTGGATTTTGAAAGATACTTTTATACTGAAGGGCAATTACTATGGTTGGTCTATGGGGGGCAGATTGACGTGTTCGTGTTGCGTTGTGACGGTTGACGAGCCGAAGATCCGCGCGTGGATGGATACAGTTTGATAACTTGCCTGTTAAAGTGTATGTAGAGGGTTGTAAAAGCATAGTCATTTTATATATATATGACATAGAGTTAAAGTGTATGTAGAGGGTATTAAAAGCATAGTCATTTTATACATATGACATAGACCGAAACCCCATGTTGAATGTAAAATGCCATGACGGTGGTGCATTCCTTTGAAAAAAGGAGTACTGAATTGTTTTTTTGATAACAACACTCTTGAAAATATCCCTAGGATTAATATAATTGAATTTTGTAACTGTGTTGTTTAGGAACTTTGCAGTCGTTGCACTGTAAGGTTTAGCGACTAGCTAGTTCCTTTTTAGCTGGCTACGGTTGGTTATTGGCTGTATGTTAGCCCTAACACGTGTTTGTTAGTTCCGTTTATCACTAAGCCTGCTCAGCCATGTTTTATTTGTGATAACATTAAGGTCATTTGTTAAACTATCACTATCTAGCCTACTTTATAAATAAGGTTTTCAATGTGATTATATTATGAATAGTTTATATAACTTAGGCTATTGTTCATGCAAACAACTAGGTTCTGTACATTAATGGATGTCCTGTATAAATCTTAACAAATTACACCACAAACTGTTCTTGCAAAAACCGACAACAATTTATGTCCTGTGTCGACATGAACAATTGACACTACACTCTGTTAGCTAATGTATTTTTAAACATTAATAAAGTAAAGGTTATCATCAATTTGTTCATGTCTTTTTTCATCATTTGTTCAAGGTAACTATTGCATTTGTTAATGGTTGTTAATGTACCCTTATCGGAAAGTGTTACCAAAGTAAGGTTGTTGAAAAAACTATTTATTTCAGTAAAGTAAATCGTTTGCTTTTGTTAAAAAGAATTAAAAAGCAAGTTCATTGTATTTGAAAGCATTTACCAGACCTAATTCCATCTTTATGACAGCATTTGACAAACTTAATTACACCTTTATGACAAGTCCTAATTGTACCACTGTAGTTAAAGTCAAGAAAAATATTCATTACACTGTTATTGAAGCATTTAACAGTGTTATAACACTTCAGGACATCTTTACCACAAGTCCAAATTTCACCACTGTAGTAGAGGTCAAGGAAAACATTCATGACACAATTATAATGGTCTCATGACAGCCAATGTCAAAACCAACCACATATGACAGTTGTATTTAATGCTAACACATAAACCTAAATAGTTTCTACAAGTTTGATAATCCGGCCTTCTATGACAGGTTATGTTTCTGACTAACTGCGACTCAATATGTTTGGGGGTTGCTCCGTAGTTGACCGGAAGGGCCTGCAATCCCAGCTCTAATCTAATGTTGTCGTCGTTAATGTCAAGTTGTCATAACAAAGACATTCACAAGATATTTTGTCTTAGTTAAAATCACACAATACAAAATACTTTGAAACCATGTGTGCATTTAAAAAAACATGAATGCTATTCTCTTACGCAGAAATAGTAAGTGCACAAATGGCATTAACATCACAAAAATTGCTACATTTAGAAACAGGTGCCCCAACACAGGTAAATTATTAGAAAGTAACTTGGCAGGTTCCAGCATTCCATAAAGACTAGAAGCTTGGTCTGGCTTGTTCTTAACATATACGCTAAACAAAAACAGTTCTAACAGTTGATATTGAGACTTGATAACACCAAGACTTCAGTGTGCTGTTCTTAAACTGTGATACTTTATTTATATGCCTAACTCAACAACTTCCTCCTTCTACGTGAGTTATATGCTCGTGTCCTCTTGGCACATATGTAACTGTCCCAGTCCTCTGACATTTTTTGACTATTGTCATGTCAGTGCTTAGTGGTTGTGTCAACTATTTATGTATTTTTATAACCTTTACCTGATCTTCGTGTATCAACAACCATATGTCTCCTTTCAGCTGAAAACACTTTGGTTTTACCCATGGTGAAAAATGACAAAGGCTGCACCAGTAATGATAAAGTATGTTCTTTTAAGTTTAGTAAGCCAGTATGCCAGCATTTGCACATATTAACATAACATACATTTTTTATGAAATTATACCTATGTCGCACATTGAAATCCTGCTAGGTTTGAATACATGGGGACAGATTAACTTCCACTACAAACAGCTTTCATGTACAGTATGACTTTTGTCACTGGCCGCTTGAATAGCATTCAAGCAAGTACACTCTGACTCTCTTTTGTAATTGACATAAGAATTGAGACCATGCTGGCAAAACTGCAGATTAATTTTACACTGCTATAGCTAACCTTGCTTGAACAATGGTAGGTAGCTACAACTAAGTAGATGTTAATGACATTTTAACCTAATGGATTGTACATAAAATAGCTTATAACGTTAACCTAGCCAGCATGCTACATTTCATGGTGCAATAATGTGAGATTGATGCAATAGCTATCAAAGTAAATGACCATTATTTTGTTTTTCATCAAATGGAAAAACGTGAGAATTGTTGCAAATCCCTCCTCTTTCATTGCACATGGGGTTGTGGTCTATTCTTCCCAAAAAACTATGCACAGTCCCATACTACAAAAATCCTCTGGAAATAGTAGACCATCCAAGCACATTAGGCATACGATTTTCAACAAACTACAAACAGATGAGCTGTTTGAGCAAGGGAATTTAGGACAGGGGAAAGGCGTTAATTAAGTTCCTGGTGAATGAGATCTACTAAAAAGAATAGATTTCCATACAAATTCTGAATGGATGACGACACTTTTGAATCTTATTGTTTGCTGAAAAACTGCATTACTCAATAAAAGGTTTTTGTTTGAAAAATGACTATTTTTGCCTCTGTCCCAACGTTTTTGAAACATGTTCCTGGCATCACATTAAAAAGTGGGCATATATTTTTAAAGGAACAATAATATGTCTGTTTCGACATCAGATATGTTGTCTTTTTACTATTTGTTATTGATGATAGGGTTAAAATTATTTGCACATCATTGCATTCTGTATTTATTTAAGTTTTACATTGTGTCCCAACTTTTTTGGAAACTGGGTTGTACAAGCAAAGTTACAATGCAATGTCTCAAAAACAAGAAACGTAGGGTGATGGGGGAGTCAAAGCCCATACTTGAATCCTGTTAAGGTGATGGGGGAGTCAAATCCCATATCTCCATCCTGTCAGAGTGATTGGGGAGTCAAAGCTCATATCTCAATCCAGTCAGGGTGATGGGGGAGTCAAGGGCCAAACCTCAACCCTCCCAGTCAATGTAGGAGACTAACTGACAGTTACAAGAAATGTATGTTTAAACATATTATTTCTGCCAAAGTGGGCCACACCAATGTCTGTGCAATATAACCAGTGCCCTTTGTTAAATTACGTTTCCTTTGTCAGTAGGGTTAAATATTACATAGGCCCCAAACCCATGTGGCCAACAACCTTAATCACACTATCAGCTGATATTGTTTATTTATTTTGTGCGTAACAAGTAAATAAATTGTATATAGTTCTTGCATAGGCTACGTTTGACTTTCTATCCCATTACTTAAGCCAAACCATTTGTTGTTACAATTTTCGTAATCAGTCATACAGAAATATATTCTCAATAGCAGCATTGTTGAAAAAACATTCTGTAAAAACTCACCGGTTTATCTGTCAATAGAATGAAAACTATAGAGTCAATTGGATAACTGTCAGTGTTTGCAAACACCTGCCGACCTGGTGTTCAGTTGCGCTGACAGTGTTCTACTATTGTGACTAACAGCTGGAATGCAGTGCATAAAAGAAAAAATAACGAAACCAATTCAGACGTCGTTGGGTATTAGAGGGGGTCACCTGACAAACCTTCTGCCTTCCTCATCACGTGTCTTTATTCAAGTTTCAGTAACTTTTTTCATACTTTGGAAATTAAGACCAGCCCATGTCCCGCCTCTTTTTCAGGGCCATTGGACGCTGCATACAGAATCATTGTTCCGACAGGCCAGAACGTGAATTCTATCCACTGAGTCAGATGTAAACCACTCCCCTTTCTTTAAACTCGCTTTAGAAGTGAAATCTTCTTCAAAGAGACTGGAATATCACACGTTTGAACACATTTTAGAACTATATAGGAACTACAGGGAGGCAAAGGTAAGTCGACACAGAGAATGCCTTGGTCCTGTTCATTAGTTCTCCTGTTTGCATACTTAACAGTTAACGAAGATCTCTCAAGGTTTCAGTTGTCAGTCAGTGTTATTTATTCATCTTGTAAACGTCATCATATTATTGCACTTTTGGCCGGCTAGATCGACTCTGTGCATGTTTATTGCTTCTAAAAACACTACATAAGCGTTTTTTGGACGTCTGTGCGTGGCTGTCATTCTCTGTGCAGGCGTGCGGAAAACGCTACCCAACATTACATATTATACGTAATCAGCAATAGGGAATCCACCCTGCAAAAATAAAGGTTTAGTAGCTAAGTCTGTACTGCAGTCTGAATACGGGATAGTCGAGGAGGCCGTATTGCATTATTAATAGGCCATACTTTGACACTCCAGAGAGATTGCATAACATCATGTAGCTTGTTCTATGTATTGTGGCCATACAGCGCAGTTTTTAAGCCAAATGTTAGTCTACTCTACACTCCAGTGGAGAGGTTAAAGAGTAAGGTAGCAAGTCCAGGCCTGCGTCCAGTTCAATAAAATATTTGCAACATTGCTTGACCTTTTGCATGTCAGATAATAGTCTATTGTGAAATGACAATATATTGAATCGTATTATTAGGAAAATATCAAAAGGTTTTGCTGGTTTGTTTTATCCAAATCAGAGCTAATTTTTCCTTTAAAACTATGATTTCCTATTGATCAAATGTATTTTTTTATCATGACACTATCTTGTCTCTATTCAACATACATATGGAAAGCAATATGTTTTGAACATGCAAACGCAATTCACATGAGTGAAAATCTTTTGTTTTTTAATACATATTGTGTGGGCACTTCCGTACAGTGATATTGTTTTGTAAGGTTCCTGGCAATTTTCTGCCCTAACCTGAGGGGCTGCCACCTTTTCCCAAATCACAACATAACCTCTCAGTCTACTAAGGAGAGCACAATTTACGTTTAATTTAATTCCACATTACTGTTTCATTTTTAAGTACTGAGCCCTGCTAAGCAAAGCCTTGTTTTTGTGGGAACCGCTGCCTTTAGGTGATGCTATGTGGTCTTACACCATGTCAGGTATCTCAGCTGCTGATGGCCAAGAGATAGACATGAAAATACAAAATCAGTCATGGAATCATTGCAAACATGAGGAAATTGCAAACATTGGCCATGTGTGAGACAGACATGCAGACAAAGCAGTGGTCTTTTTTTGCAACTTTTATGTTGTCAATATGATATAATGCATGCATTTTAAATATATAAATTTGACATCTTTAGGGGATCTCTTTAGGATTATGTTTTTTAATTCTGTGCATGTACAGGCAGGTGTGCCTCTCTGATCGGGCAAAGTTGGTTGGGACACACCCAGTGCATGTGCAATGTAGCTTAGTAGCCTTATGCTAACCAAAGTCAGACCCATTTTGCATTAGTGGCAATTCAGTTGCCTAACAGCACAACCTCAGCAGTCCTAAAGAAAGATTAGTTGTGGATGCAGCCCCAGACTGATAGTGTAAAAAAAGTTACTGAGTACACATCACTTCAATACCACAGTATCTCTGCAATGTCTACAGGTTCCATTCTTGCCCTCAGGCTGAGACACAGGAAACAGAACAGAATGACAAAACACACGATGGAGACCTGATTGTTAGTGTGAAATAGACTCACTTAGTATCTATCCGCATGCCTGTCTCTCCTCAAGCAACAACAACACAAATTACCTTGTACTGACATTGTCGATATGATGATAGCTCTGTTTCTCTCTCTTTCAGAATGGGCACCACAACCCACCCAGACATTAGCTATAAGTATAGTTAGAAGAGAGGAGGAGGCCTTTATTTATTATACATTGGAGGAAGAAGAGGGAGTGGACGAACTGTAAGCATGGATGAAAAACTATGTACAGTCGACGGAGGGATGACATGGGGGTATGCAGGAGTGTGAAAGAGCTAGATGAACTAGTTGTATTCAGTAGGTGTTTAGAGGTAGAGGTGTATTGGCAGACCGATACACCAATCAACGACGCCCCATCTATTATAGCTAGAAAGCTGGTAATAAAGTGATGGATAGTGGAGAGACTATCATGTGTGGGTCTGCCGAGCTGGATCTTGACCCAGACATTGTGAGTGAAGAGGCCGGGAAGCTGTATTCAGAACTGCAGGTAAACACTCATCACGCTCCACGTTATATTCAGCTTTCTACAGCTCTGTCGTCTATCTCCTGTGGTTTTCTTCATACCGTGTCATCTCTTCTCCCATCACCCCATCATACAGACCGTTATAGAGACTCATGGCGCAGGGGTTGTGGAGTCCCTGGTTCCCATCCTTGTCTGGATCCTGGAGGGTCTGGCCAGCTGCAGAGCCCAGCTTCGAGAGAGAGAGGAGGAGGCCGAGAGGGAGAAAGAAGAGAGAGATGAGCTGTTTGAGCGATACCAGAGTGAGAAACTACTGAGGAGAGAGAGCCAGGAGGTGAAGGGGCATGGAAGTGTTCTCAGTGTTCATCATTCATTAAAAAAATATTCATGGAATTATGAGTTCAGGGATCGTATGTGATCGAGATTTGGGTTCGATTCCTAAAATGTTCTAATTTATCATTTTTAAATGTTTTTATTTCATTGGCCTGTAGCGGTATCTCGAATTAGATGACCAAATTGAACAGGAGCGAAGGACGATCAGGGGAAGAGAGAAGGAGCGAGAGAGAAGAGAGAAAGAACTGGAGAAGAAGGCCAGAGAGCAGGCTGACCAATGTGCGTGTGGCTGGGTCTGGGTTTTCACTCTTTTCTGTCTTGCTTTTTTCCCTCAGTCTTTGGTGCTCGCCCTATCCCTCAGACTTTCTCTACCATTTATGCCTTCAGCCTCAATCTCACATATGTTTGGTGTAGATTTTAACATTTAATTACAGGTCTTTCATCCACATCCTTTGTGTTGCAAATTGAGGATGTTTGGTAAGACCATGGCAAATTGGCTGAAGTAGATTAACTTCCAGTGGTCATTGACCCAATCCGCTGTGTGTCACTGAAGGTTGACTGTCTGTGTGTTTCTCCTGGCACAGTGGTGGCCTTGGAGGAGCAGAGGACCTGCCTAGGCAGAGAGCTCAACACCCTGAAGCACACTCACAACAAGGTCAGATAGCAACAGAGCATGCTTGGTGTCAGCTGCTGTCTGTTATTGGAAAGGTCAGTGTCTAATGTTTTCTATTATCGCCCTGTCCCTTGTGTTTTCTCTATTTGTCTGTCTTTCTCCGGCCCTCTCACTCTCTCTCAGTTGGTGTTGAGTTATAAGGATCTGCTGGATAAAAAAAAGGAATTGGAGAGAGAAGGATCTCCATTAAGGTTCGCCAGCACTCATTTGTTTTGTATGACCACAACATCAAACTTTTGATATATTCCAAAAAAAACATTGGTGGCAAATGCTTTTAAATTCCAGTGAATTCAAGTATTTAAATGTAATTCTCTTCAAGGTTTTTCCATTAGGATTTGGTCATTTTTTTTAATTCACTGGAATATAATTGGATTTCGTCCTCAAACATGTTCCCAAGAGCTATACATATCTTTCACTGCTTTCTGATGTCACAATGCATTCTTTATAGAAACCATGTACCATCCAAGAATTCTGGAGGTCTGCCGACCCAGGGCCCAGCAGCTCCCTCTGTCAAGAGGATGGAGGTACTGTCTGTATGTCATTTACAGGTGTTAATGTCTGTAGAGAAATAACAGGCAATAATGTTTCAAAAAATATTACAGGAAATACGGTTCCTGGACATAGAACAGGTGGTATTGTCACTACATAGATAACAGGAGGTTCTGTCTATAGATAAAACACAGGAAATACTGTTAAATAACAGGAAGTACTGTCATTAGACAAAGAACAAGTACTGCCTGTAGATGCATAACAGGTGGTACTGTTTGTGGATAAATAACTTTACTGTCTGTAGATTTATACCCGTAGGTACTGACTGTAGGCAAATAACAGTAGGTCCTGTGTGTAGGTAGATAACAGTAGGTACTGGTCTGTAGGTAGATAACAGTAGGTACTGGTCTGTAGGTAGATAACAGTAGGTACTGTCTGCAGGTAGATAACAACAGGTACTGGTCTGTAGGTAGATAACAGTAGGTACTGGTCTGTAGGTAGATAACAGTAGGTACTGTCTGCAGGTAGATAACAGCAGGTACTGGTCTGCAGGTAGATAACAGCAGGTACTGGTCTGTAGGTAGATAACAGTAGGTACTGGTCTGTAGGTAGATAACAGTAGGTACTGTCTTTTAGGTAGATAACAGTAGGAACTGTCTGTAGGTAGATACCAGTAGGTACTGTCTGCAGGTTGATAACAGTAGGAACAGTCTGTAGGTAGATACCAGAAGGAACTGTCTAGGTAGATACCAGAAGGGACTGTTTGCAGGTTGATAACAGTAGGTACTGTCTGTAGGTAGATACTAGTAAGAACTGTCTGTAGGTAGATACCAGTAGGAACTGTCTGTAGGTAGATACCAGTAGGAACTGTCTTTAGGTAGATACCAGTAGGAACTGTCTGTAGGTAGATACCAGTAGGTACTGTCTGTAGGTAGATACCAGTAGGTACTGTCTGTAGGTAGATAACAGTAGGAACTGTCTGTAGGTAGATAACAGTAGGAACTGTCTGTAGGTAGATACCAGTGGGTACTGTCTGTAGGTAGATAACTGTAAGTACTGTATCTGGATTAATGCCCTTCATTGCCCCATGCAATTCTAGAAGCTTTAGGTCCTTATTGCCCCTTCCCTCTTTTCAGCAAACTTATCTAAGGCATGAAACACCATCTGAGTCTGCCCTGTTGGAAGGACCAGTAACCAGTGACAATAGTGTGATTGACATTGTCTTAAAGCCAGACAGAGATCCGTCCTTCATCAATGACATCATAAGCTCCACCCCCGAGCTGGCACAGTTTCATGGCCTTGTTGATGCCAGGTATGTCCTCTGTGTGTGTGCACTTGTGTAGGCCAGGTATGTCCTCTGTGTGTGTGCACTTGTGTAGGCCAGGTATGTCCTCTGTGTGTGTGCACTTGTGTAGGCCAGGTATGTCCTCTGTGTGTGTGCACTTGTGTGCAAGTTTAACTGAACTGCACTGACAACCTTTAGTCATGATTTAATTGTATTACCATGAAATTAAATATCCTTATTAACCAACTATTACAATGAATCAACTCAACCACAACTAGTTAACTGTAAACCAGATTACTTCAGTTTCCAGGGTTTGACATGAATCAGCAGTAGTTTAGAAGGGAGTCTGTAAAGTCCATATCATATTCACTTCACTACTGAATAAACTGTCATGCAATGCTTGTCGAAATTGACTGGTTTACCGGCGGTCTTTAGCACACCGGTCAGAGCAGACACCAAAGACCCCATTGGAGATTGTCCCAACACCAGCCTGGAGAAAGAAATAAAAGAGGAGGAGAAGGACGGAGAAAAGGAGGACGATGAGGAGGATATGGATATTCTGGAACTGGAGCTTAGAAACACGGAGTCAGTGTTTTCAGAGCTCTCAGAGCTTAGTCGGGAGTACGTGGAAAGTGTGGACCAAGGGGCCACTGTGCGAGGTATGGCTATTAGGCCTCAAGAACCTGCCTGCAGTGGAACGCTGCCCTGGCTGTTCATGTCATTCGAAACATATGCCATTTACTCTCTTGAGACACATTCTCTAGTTCATATTTGTGGTGAGATTGTGTTTTGTTCTGTACAGGCAGTGCTGATCAGGTGGAGGAGATTCTTTCTCAGTATGAGGAACTGAAACACACCCAGTAAGTTCCACATTCATTACACTGTTATTGTTACCCTTACTAGTCCTCAGACTAACCCTTTGTAGATAGTTCCCATTCACTATGGCTCTGTTTAGGTTAGGTATATACAGACTAGGCCTGAAGAATGTGGTTTTTATTTACTGTATTTACTTTCACTGACATGCATACTTCTCTTACTAATTCCTACATCTCTACCTCTATATGTCTCTGTTTACCCCTCTATACACATCTTTAAACCTGTCTTTATCTCTACCACTCTGTTTTTCATTCAGTGAGTTAGTGGACGCAGCCCGGAAAGCACTGATATCTCGTGTTGAAGAGCTGACCAATGAGAGGTCAGCTCTTAAATTGGAGTTGACTTCCTGCCAGGAGACTATCAGCCGATTTGAGGGGAGGATGAAGGAGATGGAGGAGGAGACCAAGAGGTACACAAATCTAATGTCAGCCAGTTGAGGGTTTACAGAAATGAGAAAAATATTTTGTCAGTTGGTGCAATGAACCGATGTATTTCTGCTCTTCTGTAGACTTCGGAAAGAACTGGAAGCAAATCAATCAGACGAGGATGTAAGAGGACTATTTGTGTCGCTACATTTTGACAACAGTCTTTTTCTGTTTTCATGACATTTGTTTTTAAGACTTGATATCCTCTAACTACAGTGTTCATTTGTCCCCTGTAGTCGTCTCTACGTCGGTTCTCTCGATCAGAGATGGCTCGGGTTGTCATGGAGAAGAACCAATACAAGGAGCGCCTGTTTGAGCTGCAAGAAGCTATGAGACGCAGTCAGATTATCCGGTAAGTAGATTATCAGGACATTCCACAGTCAAACAACACAATTTTCGCCATCTCATATTATTAATTCTCTCTGCCCAGGGCCGCCCAAGAAGAGAGGATCACAGAGAGGGAGAGGACTAGCGTGTGGAAAAGGTGAACGAGAGAGAGCACTTTTGAGAGAGTGCAGGAGAATAATCCATCAGAAGAGAAACTCCGTTTTCAGTTAGCTGTTATAACAAAGAAACAGCACACGCTTACACACACAACACGTATGTCTTTAGCCTCATCTTGGCCCCTGACATCACCATATTTATGCTAATACAAGTCTTCTCTTTTTATTGGCTTACACTCTATTGCCCAAGGGCATAGCTTGAGTACGTATAGAAATGTATACAAGTCACTGCATCCACTTGGGCTGTGCAAACTGAACTTGTGAAATGAATGCTGTGGTCTTTCTATGTAATATCTGTTTTAATCAAAACATGCCTGGAATCTTATTGGAACTTGTCTAATATACATGTTCAGGTGTTATGAATGTTTTGTCCATGTGATCTGATTATAATAGAACAATGACTGTTCTTTAGGGTTTGGGATTTATGCCATTAGCCAATCAATATAACCACATTCATTGCCAAACACTCACATGTTTAGACTAAGCTTTTGAGGGCTAAAGGTGTTATTTAGATTTCACAGTTTTATCTAGGTTATTAGCCATTGCAATCCATTACAGTCAAACTAACAACTGATTTTTCTCTCTGTCCATTCGAGGTTCAACCGTTTGTTTGGCCTGAACAAGGACTCGTTGGTCGCTTCTGGTGCTCTAGCACCGGCCTTGCCAACATCACCGTCCCTCACTCCCTCACCAGCGGGGTCTCCACGGAAACAAACTATCCGTCTCACTCTGACAGAGTAGGTTGAAGTGAACACATTCAAGTGCTTTCCAAGTTTTCCTGGTGCTTTCCATTGGAAGGTTCAAAGTGAACACCGTTACCGTGGTGACTGTCATTGTACAGTTCGTGTCTCTGATGACTCGGTTTCTCCCGTTCGTTCGTTCCTAGGGGTGCCTCCCCAGTTGCAGCCGTGTCTCCGCGGGTCAGGAGGAGGGAGTTGTACAGAGAAATCCGCTCACATGTCTGGGGAGTCTTAGGAAAACGACAGATCCACGGCTGGAGTGTGCCGCTGTCAAACGTACAGGTGAACACACATTTACATCCAAAGATCGTTTTCCTTTCAAGGATTTAAATAATGTAACGGTCATAGATATCTGGACTGTACAGGAAACCCTTCTCTACACCGCCAAACTGACCATGACCACTGGTGGACAGATATTTTAGGATGTGGTCAGCAAAGGTCTGCTCAATGCAGTGATCAAGTGGGAAGCGGGCTTCCACAATGAGTGGAGATACTTGTCCAGATTTGGCAGAGCATGGGTGTCTTCAAATGTCACAAATAAATTTAATCTATTGCAGACTCATGATTGAGCTTAAGAAAAAGGCTTATCTGCTCAAGGAGAGGATCCAGGTTGTTTAGCATGATTTTTTTGTTTGTCCAGACAAAACCATGCTGTCAAAAGTTAGGTTTGATACAGTGACATGGTGGAAAGGCTCACCAACCCAGCCATCTGATGAGGGAGGTTGAAGAAGTGAGAAGATCCTTCAATTTGACAAGTCGTATTGCGGTTGTAGGACCGGTGCCTTCCATGAAGTATCTGGACAGTAACACAGGTTTTAGTAGTTTTGACTCTCTACTGCACCACTTTGGATTTGACACTTTTTTGGTATTCGCATCTGTGAACTGTGTAGGAATTATTGCCCTTTTTTTACAATGGCCCTCAGTTTTAGGGGACAGGAAGTAATTGGACAAAGAATCTGGAATAAATCTGTTTTATATGTTCTACATCTGTTTTAGTACTTTGTTGCAAATTCTTTTGTATTCAATGGCGCTGGGTATTTCTTATGTCGGTGACGTTCTGGCAGGCCTGTACATATGCAGCCAGCTTCAGTTCCTGTTTGTTGAGGGACATTTTTGCCTCTTCTGAATTTTGAGTGGATTTAAACTGCCACCAGACTGATCCACTTGCTGCAACTATTCGAGAACTAGCTAGAGTTCCCCTCCTGGATTCATGAGTAAGGTCCCCCTAACCACAGACACTGGTGGCAACTTCCTTGGCTTCAGAAAGAAAACCAGTGGAAAATGGATACTATTGCCACGCACTTTGGAGTCTGGTCAGACTGGGCTGTGGTGGAGCTCATTGTTAAACACAGTTGAACACTAGAGAACACAAACCAACAAGTAAACATATTCAGTAGATTTTACTTGAGAGGGAAACTAACACAGAGACTGTGCAAGCAAAGTGAGACTTTCAGTAGGTATACATATTTTTGTCTGTGTGTGATCACTGCAGGAGTCCTCAGAACCGTCCCCTGAGCCCAAAGATGTGCCGGTCCTGGTGCAGCTTAGACTGCTGGACCAGAGAGATGCTACAGCTAAGGTAGGTGCTCCTACCCATAAACATGTCAATTCAATCAGTACTATGTGATCTTTACCCAGTGCCAAATTTTCTCTGTAACGTCTCTCTGCAGCTAAACTGTGCTGTGGCTGTCACACCTGAAATATCAGGCGAGACAACGGTAAGGGGATCATTACCCTTGTAGTTTCACTCATGTTTACTACCACTTGCTGCCACTGTAAGACCAGTGTTTTCAAATGATCTCAATCAGCGATTGGCATTTTTTCGTAGGTCTGAAAGATTTGGATCGGTTATGGTTTGCTAATGGTTTTGACAGGCTATATGAAACAATAGTTTACACATTTACAATCTTTTCAGACCCCTGAACAAACGGCTAGGGATTAGGGTTGATCTGGTTCGGTAGAAGTGTGGCTCACTACTCTCTCTTCCTTCGTCCGCTCAGTGTGCCGTTTGGACAGTCTCAGGACCCGCCTCCAGTAGTGATATCACAGTTATTGACCCTGCACGGTCCAATACGGTGCTTGATCAGTTCAGTCTCCCGCCTACCTCACCTGCCCTCTGCATCTGTGCAGTGCCTCCTACTGGTCAGTACGAGTAGCAATTAAAGGGGAGATCAGACATTTACATGTGGCCTTTTCTCTCTCTGCGCTTTTACATTGATTTGTATTAATTGTTTTGCTTGGAAAAAGTTCACTCAGTTGTTTTTTTTCACTTCTAATTGACTATGATACATGTATATAGACAAAGTAGACACAGTATATATGTATATAGACAACGTACACAGATGATATATGTATATAGACCTCGTACACACAGTATATGTATATAGACATTTAGATAGAAACAGAATATAGGTATATAGACCCCGTACACACAGTATATATGTGTAGAGACAACGTACACACAGTATAAATGTATATAGACAATGTAGACACAGGATATATGTCTATAGACAATGTAGACACAGTATATATGTATATAGACAACGTACACACAGGATATATGTCTATAGACAATGTAGACACAGTATAAATGTGTATAGACAATGTAGACACAGTATATACGTGTATAGACAACACACACATGGAATATACAGGGGATTAACTTTAAGCACAAGAAATGGTGGGGAAAGGCCACATTAAATAATTGCTGAACCTCCCCTTAACTACCAAGGACATTTCTAAATCATTTCTAAATCATTAATATACCAGTTAGAACCATAAACATTATTGTAGGGCCTTGATCCGCTGGCACGGGTATCAAGTTTCTGGTTTTTGTTCTGTTTCTGTCAGGTGAGACCTCAGGAACAGTGTGGATTGGAACTCAGGAAGGAAGGTGAGGAGATCCGACCCATACTCCTGATTGTTTGGACAACACAGATACTTGAAAAATACATTGGAAAGAAACCTCTACTGACAGTTTCTCTCCTGTCTTCATTTCCAGTGTGTTGGTCCACTCTGCGTCCACTGCACGCAGGCGCTGTCTGCAATCGGTTTCTCTTTCTGAAGGCGTCCACTCTCTCACGTCGGTACTCCAATGCCCAGTTCAAAACAGTTGATGTATCAGTTTTAATTTCATGTTTTGTCTTAATTGATGTTTACTCTCAACTCAACCTTTTAGGTATTCGCAGGGTCAAGTCATTGCTGGATTAGCCAATGGGACACTTGCACTCTTCTCACACCACCCAGGTAGTTATCCCTCTCAGGTGACCATAAATAAGAGAATTATTACTGATCCTTACTGTAATTGACAGATGGCTGGGATCTCCAATCACATGATGTTCTGCCTCTGGGACATACCCCACTGCAGCCCATTCGCTGTTGCCTAGCAAAGGGGGCAGGCTTATGGGTTGGATATTGGAATTGCGTAAATGTGGTTGATTTGGAGAATCGCAAAGTAAAGGTAAGAGTTAAAGAGCTCTAAAATTGAAGATACTGTGTGTTGGAATGCAAGCAGTTTTAATTAGTGCATATTTCCTGTCTCTCCTGTCAGCAAACGATCACTGTCTCAGAGCGCAGTGAACAGCAGGTGCGCTTCATGTGTGCGGCAGGCAGTGGCGTGTGGACGTCGTGTCGGCTTGACCCCACACTCAGGCTTTTTGATTGGTCCACTGGCCGGCCACTGCAGGAAGTAGATTTGACCCCTCTGGTCACGAAAACACTGGGTAGGAGCAGAAACAGGAGCAGGATTTTCAGTTAATTAACATAGTTAGCATTATTGCTGATGTTAGAATTGATTGGTCCTCATAGAAGTTAATGCTCCTTCTGTCTCTCTTTTCTCCAGGCCCTGCCTTCCTGTCTCTCTCCCCGCTGCAAATCTCCTCCTTCGCTATCATCTCTGGTCGGCTGTGGGTTGGAACAGGAAGTGGAGCAATCTTTTCTATTCCCGTGTCTCTCAGTGAGTACTGACATCTGGCCTATGACCCCCAGAGGTCAACAGAGGAATAACCTTAGAGATAATGCCTGCACGACGTTACACCTTCAGTAGTCTGAAAATGATTTCCCTCAGGTTCAGAGTCTGCCTCTATCCCTTACTGCTCTCTGGCCACCGCCCAACTGTGTTACCATGGACACCGCCAGGCTGTCAAGGTTATTATCGCCGCCCCTGGTGAGGATCTCTGGTCACTGTTCATTCATTTACTCAAAAGCTGGTGTTGTGAAGCAGCAGTGGTTATGCATTTACTACATAGTTATTCTACAGTACTATATTGTGACACTATACCGTTATTAATACCTTTTTCATATTATTTATACTTAAGGCTTGTACATTTCCTGCCCCTTTCTATTTGCAATTCTGGCTAGATGCTAACTGCGTTTCGTTGTACTTGTACTGTTCAATGACAATGAAATTGAATCTAATGTAATCTAATTGCAGAGTGATTAGCATTGAACTGTGTGGGTCACTGTGTTTCCCCAGGCTGTGTAACCAGCTCCTCTACATCTGGAGGGGGTTCTGCCACTCTAGTCTCTACCTCTATGCTCATCCTTAGTGGAGGAGAAGGGTACATCAACTTCCGCATTGGTCAGTTGAGCGCCTCAGCAGCTTAGAGATGTTTTGTGGGTTTTTATTACAAGGTAACATGGTTGTCCTCAGAGTTCAAACAACATCTGCTTGTTCTCTTCCACTTCCCTCCCCAGGGGATGACACAAATGATGGAGCGGTCGATGCTGCTCCGCTGCGATCAGAACGAAGTCACATGATCATCTGGCAAAGTCCAGTCCCGTCTTTGCCCAGCTCCGCTCTCTGATGGATTTGACCGAGGTTTCCTGAAAGAGGCCAGGAAATATATTGTACATGGGGATAAGTTAACTGCCTTTCATTAGGATGTTTTCTTATTACTTTGGGATGAAATAGAAAACATAATTGCCTTATCCGTCACACTCTGATATCTCCAGTGGTTAAAACACGATCCTCTCTGTGATAATCCTCTATCATTATTGTCCTCTAGCAGTTATTTTTTGGCTTGGCATTTATGTTTTATAGGTTTTGTTTTTACATTAAACCATGCACAGCTAGATCCAAATCAGTGATATCATTTAATGATGTTGGCACACCTCCAAAGGTCATTAGACATTTGATCAAACTTGTTTACATTGATTGCTACATTCATACTGAAGATTTGGTGTTGAAATTGTTTTGTCTGGGTGGGTTCCTAATTAATTCAGTAAAATTGGGTTCCTATTACAGAAATCTGTACTTCCCTGGGTTTATTCAGTCAGATTCTGTTCCTTTTATAGAACTATGTACCTTGGGAACTGTGCTTATTCATTGGGTTTGGGTTCCTAATGCAAGCTCTACTACACAGGGTCTATTCAATAGGGTTCTGCAGCTGTGCACATTGAATATGATTCTGGCCTTCAGTTACAATTGTGTGCAGGGTAAAGCTGCATCAACAAGGCACTTTATTACCATCATCTCCATGCAACTGTGTGTGTGTGTGTGTGTTTGTATGTGTGATTTTTCAAATCAGTATAGATTAAAAAGCCAGTGTTCCACCATGAGAAAGTATCACATGTCATTACACATTTTTAAAACATATGGTTGGTTTTATTTTTGTTTAAAATCTTCTTCTGTTAATAATGACACAAGAATGGAATAGTCAACCTGACATTTTATGCAGTATTTGAAAGTGTGTATTTGTGTTCCGAATCATGTCTGAA
Organism: Esox niger; assembly: GCA_016801105.1. Classification (NCBI taxonomy): domain Eukaryota; kingdom Metazoa; phylum Chordata; class Actinopteri; order Esociformes; family Esocidae; genus Esox; species Esox niger. Next base: position 23,507 of record JACXGJ010003784.1, on the reverse strand, counting down.
AATAACTGGACTTGTTTTCTCCTATATGCAAGACAATGTATCCACCTAAACAAATGAACATTATTTTTGTAAATATATTTTCATTAAAACATTCAAATAAATCACTATAATTTTCTTCAATCTTCAGAAATGACATACAATGAAAGCATTTTCTTAAAGACAAAAGACAGTTGCTTTCCAAGAAATATAAATGATTATGAATATAAAGAAGATCTACAGCCTAAAGCAAACTAACATTTAAAATAATTTAAAATCTTATTATCTTGCTTTTTCCCCTGTGGTGTTTTAGCAACAAAAAGTAAGGAAAATTCCATTGTACAATTAACACTAGTGAGTGGAAGTGTGTCTTCCATCAAAGAGGCGGTGGGAATTGGGGCAAAGACTACTCCAAAGGAGACGATAGAATTTCCTAATTCTGTAGGTTCATCTCAAATATCTTGTCTTCTTTCATCCGTGACCCAGAAACAAAATGTCAATTCCTTAGAAGGATAGGGCGGGTCCTCTCCTCTCCATGACTTAAACAGAGGATACTTATGTGTGACCTACCGTGGAAGTATTTTGAAATCCGCAATATTATTTTATCATAGAAAGATAATTGTATGTTTAAAAAACAATATTGTTAGAGCTGTGCGGCATGGCCGAGAACAACGTTAAGCGGTAACGTTGGTTATATCACTGCGATAGGTTATATTACTTCTTAAGCAAATTGGTTTCTGTGCTGTTCGTCTCAGTAAGCTGTCTTACACCACATGTCACAAATACAATAAACCTCAGAACAATACAATTAACAGATAGCTATAGTCTTAATTAAGTAGGCTCAAGTATTCCAACATGAATTCTAACTGCTGCCATGAAGAATGCAATTAATAGTAACAATATTAAAACATATTTATTTTTACTTTGTCAATAATCATAATTGTTTTGTTACGGTTATTTACTTCAGCGATGTCTGTGATGTGGCTTTTTGTTTGAAAACCGCACTCCTCGTGTCTGAACGCTTTCTGTAGGCCTAACGTCCCTAAAACTCGCGGATCTATTGTTTTGAAATGACTGTGGGTAGCTTGTATTACCAAAACTCGCAAGACATATTTTGCAGACATTTGTTTTCAGCTAGTAGGGATTTAAATCCCTACAAAACCATGTCCAAACGACAGACCCTGTAAATAATGTACTTAATTGAGTTGTTGAACAGAGGGCGTTCCTCCTCTGCGAAGTCTTTCTTTTCTGCACTAATCTTTGCATACATACAGAGGGATGCGACCGTTTGTTCATTATGAAACAGAAAAGGAAACACCAATGTGTGTTTTCATTAGTCAAATTATAATATCGCTTCGCGATGATGGCCTTCTCCAGCCAACATTTTTGTATCGCTTTGTAACGACGCCCCAAACCACGCTCTTGCCTAATACCTAATAATGAGCAAATCTTTACTGTGGCAGTTTATACCGGCCATACCACCCACCCCTAAATATGTTTGTTTTATAAATAAACGGGCGAAATTCCCTTTTTACACTTTACTCTTTTGTTTTGGGACCCACCACTATAAATGGAATGGACTTGAACACAAGTGACAGGACAAGGATATGTCATACAATAACATTTTTGTCTAGATCACTGTCTCTCCTTCATTAACTTTGATCTTTTTCAAATACAGGCCAGTTAAGACGGAGTAGGCAGGCTTTTTGTTTTAGAGAACCATAGGACTCCCCATCTGTCCACAAGGTGTCATTCATGAGGGGTTGCTATGGCTCCTTGGGAGTCGTCTCTTGCGGCTGATGTTGCGGCTGATGGAGCGGGCCAGTCGGTCCATGGCCCCCATTGCTTCGCCCAGCTCTCTCCTGGAGGTCAGGCCCTCAAGGTTCCCACTGTACCACATGACCCAGCCTCCCAGGGACATCAGCAGCAGTAGAACTCCAGAGTAAACCAGCAGGTCCCCAAAGTCCTGTCCATTAATCTCTAGACGGGCGAAGACCCCTAACAGCAGAGCAGACACACCTAGCAGGTCTGTTAATATAGCAAACACCAGGGCCAGTTTACAGTGGGATAGACTATCATAGTTCTGCGCCATGGTCACTCACCTGGGGAAGAGAGAGTGGAGAGGAGTGTGAACAAAAATTCTATAAAAATTTTTAGAATAATGAAAATGTAAGGATGCAGGGAAGTAAGAAAAAAGGCTATTGATTATTGGTTTAAGTACGGGTTTAGGGACAGGGAGTAAGGAACTGGGATAGGAATCAAAAATCATTTTTTAGGGGCTGTTGATTAATTTTGGGGGGTTAAGATTAGGTTTTGTGTGAAATGCGTGGATCACACACAGACAAAATGGTTTGATAATGCACACATGGTCCCCTGCACTATAATGGTTTCATAAAAATATGATTCTTGTGCATTTACATTGCTTTGGTAAAAAGTCCCCTTTGGCAATCATAGGAGATTCACTCTACTGGTTGAGTGGAAGGATGTTGTATGGACATAAACATGACACCATAGCTTGTAACCTATATTCTGTTGCTATCAAAATACATGTAGGTTAGTCTATGTATGTAATAGACTGGTTTGTGACTTAATAGAGTGAGCACCTCATTCTAACTCGAGTGACCACTTCAGATATTAACTTTAAAATAACGGTAGGTTGCATTGACCTGCCTGATCTTAAACAGGTGTCTCATCTGTGCTTCCATACAGGATGTTACGGACTGAAGGATATATGTTGCAAGATGGTTTGAAAATTGCATGAGTAAATTGGTGGTTAAAGCAAATATCAGTCTATATTGGTCTATATAAGCTCCCCTTTAATGGTTTCCTTATACCATTACTATGTTCCAGCACATATTAAAGTGCTTTCCATGGGATAATTACTGCTGTCATATGCTTACAAAGTTGTTATGGCTGCTTCCCCATGCTCAGCATCTCACAGTAGAAACCCGTTCCTTGGTTGCTTGCAACCAGGGGTGACACGATATACCGGTATTGACGATAACCAATATATTTTAAATAAATATTGATATAATGTTAATAATATATGATGATATAGTATTCACTAGGTGAAACTGAAGTTGAATTTTTCCAAAAACTCAATTCCTTATTCATGTCACCTATAGACAAATGATGCATGTGCTTAAACAAGGAGACTGGACTTATGCACTGGCGTTGAAATCAACTTGTTAGCTCCACCAGAATCCAGAGAAAGATCTGCAAAGACATGCCATTTTTGTAGCCTATTCACATGAAAAAAGGACGTTGTAGTTTTCAAAAACCTCTTCTCGGTTTTCCCATAGCTTATTTATGGACAAACGATGCATGTGTTTAAACTACGAGTCTGGACCTATACACAAATATCATGCCCAGATCATACCTAAGATACCCCTCTGACTGTGCAACAAAGGATTGGCTGAGTTTACTACTGCTACTCTGCCAGTACAAATTGCAGATATACTAAGAACATCAGAAGACATTGAAAAGGCCAATATCTCAATATTTACATACAGGTAGAGACACTGGTGTGGTGCCAGGATAAGTGGTTGTACTAATATGTGAACTACCCAAAGGTTTTTGAATTACTGGTTAATGCTGTCGTAACTGATTTCATTGGACAAATGCTTATCATTTGACTTGTTTCAAGGGCTTTAAGAGTAGTTAAAATAATTTAATCTCACAGTCAGTTAATGTTATCGCATTAATTCTTGCGCTTTATCTGCTGAAAATGAATGTGTTCTTCCATCAATTTGAGAATTATCCAATAATGTTAATGTAGAAAAATGTGTTAGTTAAACAAGACTATGTTTGTGTACTTGGAAATCAGTAATAGGCTTACTAGACCTAGGTTAATGAGACAATACTTTTGATGAAATACTATTGACAAAAATGTGACTAAAGCATTAGGGCATTTTTCATTATAACTAGATTTATCTTTATTCTAAGGATGAAAATATGACTAAACGCGAAGATATTTTATTCCAAATGAATAAGACTAGACTAAATAAAAAACGCCGAAATGGAACTGTGATAGATACAGCAAGACACTTGTTTTTCGATGGAAGTTAAACTCCGGATTTCAACACCGAAAAACGTTTTAAAACTCACCTCCTTGACGGTGCGTATCCGTTCTGATATGTTAAAAGATCATCCACACAGTACTTTAATCTTCCGGTTCTTCCCCTCAAGAGTCAATAATGTTACCTGACACTCGCAAACTAGGGTAGATTACCTGACACCAGTTTATGAGCTGTTCTGCTTTGAGCAATATACCTTTCGAATCGCTTATTTGTCAGTTGTGAAATTAAGTTTGCCTATGTAGCTAACTTCCATTTGTAGTCCCTGTTCATGATCATTTTTCCAAAGCAGCCGTGAATGGAAACAAGAAAAACCTGACAAACAAGTTTTTTTCTGTCTTTTGTAATGGTGTTATTACATACATTATAAAGCAGATCACACATACCTAATACAATGCACTTGAATTTGCAAATTTCTTCAAATTAAGGGTTAGGTATAGGCCTAAATATAGCGGGGTTCTGTTGACAGTGGTTGACATCAAGAACGTGTATAAATTGGATTCAGAGGCGCCTTTTCGTTTAATAAAATATTGCCAAACTTAGACTCTCCCCAAGTTAAACGGAAATGACGACAAAGGACGTAAACAACGCTTGTAAAATAAACGCTAAATTGTTATTGTTCTAGCTAGGTACAAAAGTGCACAGAATGAAGGGGAGTTATATGTGAAAAAAGGTGTTATAACGACTGAATAACGGTGCGTAGCATAGATTTTTGTTCAATTCCACCATACAAATAGTTTGTGATTAAAGGAAGTAGCTAGCTAGATTTTTAGCAAACGTTAGCTAGTTACAGAACAGTAATATCTTATTAGCTAGCTAGTTAGCCTGTGTTACAGGATCCCTTATAGTACAGTAGTACTCGCAATTTCAAAGCTATGTAACGTGTCCATTTTTATTCATACATTGCAAGCTATGTCAGGAATATGGTGAATAATTTAACCATAGAACTTGATACTACGCTCGCAAGTGTAATGTAGACAAAGGGAACCAAAGCAAGCTTGTCTGCAATTTAGAAGTTTTTAGGTATCTGTGTTTTTTTAATAGATGGCTACATAGCTAGCTACTAACGTTAACGTAGTGTCTGAATGTTCAGATAGTTCGCAAGTTTTAAGCCAACAAGTTCGAGCAACCTTTCGAAGTTACTAGGTTACATGCAAAACATTGTTAGTGGAAGTGTTATGTCATTGCATGCAGTGTGCGTAATGCTATTAAGAAACCTGTATTATTTCTGTACAATAAAGGGTGCAAGAGATGGAGGACGGAAATATTACTGACGGTGCGCCCATCTCCAAGAATCACACAGGCTCCCACCACATGCAGAGTAAGATTGCGAAAACTCCCAACGACTGCATAGCTAAAACAACTGTAAAACCTTTGAGGTTTTTGGCATAGAGAGAAGTTGCCTAAGCTAATGATGTCATGTTTGACGGTGACGTTTGATTTTGTCGAACTAGTACGTACAATATGAATAGGTCTATATTTCTGTCATAGTCATGTAATACTTATGTTTAGTAATTTAACAGACAGGCTTATCCAAGTTATAAAGCCATATTGGTGCTTGTATGCATGTACTACTCTACATCTCTCCCTCTCTGTAGCTCCGAAGAACGAGGATGCCTATGAAATCTCCATTCCGTTTGAAGAGAACAACTTTGAGCAGCAAGGCTTCTTCAACCAGAATGAACAGAGTTTTGACGGTTCATATCAAAGCCTTTATTTGTTTTTTGTTCTGAGCCCACAGATTAACGTAGTTGAATGACCGGGATTGACAATCACCTGGTTTCTCAGGGGTGAAAGAATCAGGATATTCAATGATTGACCCTTGACCTTTAACTTCCTGTTTATATTTTAGATTCACCACCTTCATCGGGTGCCCCCCCACCAGGCAGCTCGTACTTGCTAATTACCAACCTGCGAACACAGCTGCAGATCTCCCTGGAGAAGAACTCTTGGCTACACAAACGTATTGAAGATCTGGAGGAGGAGAGAGACTTTCTGCGCTGCCAGCTGGACCGCTTTATCTTCTCCACCAAGACCCAGGGCCAGCAGAGCCATGGTCCTAGCCAGAGCCAGTGCAGCAACGGTAAGAGTGGTCGAGTTCTCAGTATCAGTGCAAATCCAACAGGTTTGGGCCGACATGAGCCTGTGTTTTAAATAATTAATTTGGGCCATGTGAAAAAAATAACAAAATAACGTCAGCCTGCGCCAAATTCAGCACATGCCTGTGTGACTAGTTTGCCATGCTTGTCTCTCCTCACTGTCAGCAATTGGAACAGGCAGAGACAGCACTGCAGTATGTGTTGGGCCACCTTAATTGCTGAAAGCTGCTATATATTGTTTTTTATTGTAAACAGTCCTCTCAGGACTATTTGGCCTCGGCCTGTCTGAATTTAATGATGTGGAGTCAGTTCCAAAAAAATAGATTATTTGAGTCCTTGCCCATTGACTGTCACTAACAACCCAGAGTTAACACCAAATGAGTATTTATTTCCTACAATGGAATGGTGTTTATTTCAAAATTTCTAGACTTGTAATGTCTCATCTTTTCTTTTCTGATTTAAAGAAAATATTTTATCAGTTATCAAAATCAGTTTCTTTGTGTCAAAATAATGCCCTTGTTCAATATTTCTTAGTGGGATACTATTTTCTTGTAGTAAACTGTGTTAACAGTAAGGCCTACAAATGTATTTAATTAGTCTTATACTTTGTAGGTGCTTTTGATGCACTGAATTACTCTAACAGGTCCTTAACATTGAACGTTTAGCAGCATTTTAATTGGATAAAGATTGTTTATAAAATTATGATTGTTTGTGGATTATTTTTCGAACGGTTTTACAAAGAGTAATCCTGTGTGTAAAATATCTGGCTCATCGGGCTCACGTGGAAACGATGAAGTCGATAAGAACATAAGAATGTGAATGTATTGGGTTCGGGAAGGAGAGTCACTGTTACGAATGGAGGATAGAAGCTGAAAAAAAAAAGTGATTTCAGACTAGAAAGAGGTCTTGTGAACCCTTCTTTTTTTTCAGGCTATGACTCAAGACGTTTTGAATGGAAGTCAAGGAGAGAGACTGAGAGGCCTGCTGGTAAGAACTGCTTACTATCTCCCTTGTTGGTCATTGTTCAGGGCCCTATCAAAATCATCAGACAGAATCCTGTAATCCAGACTTTAAAATGGAAACAAAATAAATGTTTATTTATTTGCATCAATCCAGAGGTCATTTCTTTAGAAACCTCTGCATTCATGTGCTCTACAGAACCACTGTGAAATATATTTTCTCATTCAGACTGGGCACCAAATGTGGTTTAATGATTTTTACAGACATCAAACATCCAATTTTGTTATTTAATATTCAAAACGTTTCATTTGTAGTACAAAACCCTGGAACTTTAAACCTGGAAGAGAGAAACAAAAAGCACGCCAACTGTGCCCATCGGACGTCTTTACTGATCTAGTCCCATTTCTACATTCTGAGCTTCTCTCACCACTACCTCAGTTCACTGATCACCTTTATTGATCCTACCCTTTTCTAATCATTATCCCTTTCAGAGCAGAAGTCTGAGCCACAGCGTTTCGCCTCTCGTCAGATATTCCAGCGAAGACCTGGCCCCACTGCCATGGCCCCACCCAAAACCCACACATCCAGCACGATAGCCAGTCAGATGGCTGCAATGAGCTCCATGTTCAGCCCAGGGGCATCTCAGTCCCTTTTGCAGGGACATAGCAGTGGCAGCAACAGTAGCAGCTCCAGACCATCCATGAGTGATATGAATGCACATGGAAGCGTGGGACCAGGTAATGGGAATGGTCACATCTAATGTAGTCTAGCATGCCTAATTTAAAGTGGCTTTTTGTCATGATCTTGTGTGTTTCATGCTTTTTTCCCGTCCAGATTCCCTGTCCCTCCTGGGGGAGGCCGAAGAGTTCTTGGAACAGGATGGCTACATGGATGAGGAGGAAATGATTTCTGGGGAGAACGTCATGTCAGAGGGCATGAGCAGCGGTGCCCATCCGGGGATGAAGAGGAGACGGGTCTTCCGAATTACTAGAGAGAGGCAGAGAGGTGAAAGACTGGAAGCCATCCTAAAACATCTTACCTAGGACACCTTCAATGCTTCTTTCAACATGTTGTTTCACTTTGAAATCACAGTCCCTTAACTCCCCCCTCCATCTACTTTCCTTCTAGTCAAAGACGCAGCTGGGGTGCTGTTCCGCTACAAAAAGATCCTTTTGACCTACCAGCGGCTGAAGAACATGTCCAAGGCCTTCCAGATCCATGGGGTTGACCGCAACACGGTGGCCTCCACCACGCCTATCGCTGAGCTGCTGCTGGTGGCCCCTGAGAAAGTGGCGGAGGTGGGCGAGTTCGACCCATCCAAGGAGAAGCTGCTAGATTACGCACGCCGTTGCTACATCGCCCTGGACGAGGAGACGCTCAGCAGGGTGCAGGCCCTAAAGAAGAACAATCTGCTACTACCCATTTCTTACAGGTTCAGACACTGATTTGGGAGGAACGCTGGGGTAATGGGCTGGTTGCGGGGTGGGGCTTCATTTTGTCTCGGAGAGGAGCAGAGAGTGACTGGGAGAAGGGCGTCGCTCAACCATCTCCCTAAGATTCTGAAATATATGGAAAGATCAGATGTGTGTAGGAGTGTGCTGGCTATGTTGTTGTCCGTCATCCCATACATTCATCTTTTACTCTTAGCTTTGTTCAAGTTTGACTAAAACAAAAAATAAGGGTTTTAAACTGTATAATGAACTGCCCAATCATACCATGTCATTTAATTATTAAAAACAAACAACGTATTATCTGTAAAATATTTGGCTAGAGGGGTGGTACCTTCCGGTAGGTCAGTTTGGTAGGACATGTGGGGTACGCTCACTCATCGCATGCACAACATTAAATCAATAAGGGTTTGATTTGGGCTGCAAGCCCCGCCTACCAGGTGTTTAAATCACAGCTATGCCCCTTCCACATTGATTCTATGTTCTTTTTTACCACAAATAGGAATTTCTTAAGCTTTTTCTTAAGTTTTCCATGTAATTCATCTTTGATAGTTTCTTTACCACTGTTTCACATTGTTATTTCAGCTTAAGTCATACATTTACATTCCGTGCCACAGTTGTGTAGGGAAGAGCTCCACTAAGTACGGGCTACTATGCCCCTTAATGGAAGTCTGTAAGAGTGCTCTATATTAGTGGCAGTGGGCCTTTCATAGCCACATTAACCCAAGAGGACATGCTCAAACTGGTCAGATTGCAGTTGTGGCCCCCCGCTGGCCAAATCGAAGGTTCCGCCACAGGCGGGATTAGACTCTTGTGGCTTGACCCCTGAGTACTCACATATCTCAGCAGGGCGCTTGTCTTTAAATGCTCTTGCTACTACTCTACTAGGGCTCTGTGTGCATGTAAGGGACAGGCTTTGGAATGGTGATACAGAGACGGAGGACATGATCTCTCGCAAAGCCCCGCTGTGGACATGTTCCTACAATACTGCCTCGAGTACATCCTGTCATTTTCTTCTTTAGTCCATCACTAGGCTCAGTCTGCGTCTGCTTGACTGGCACTTAAAGTGTACCTGTTGCTATTTCAGCATTGTCTGGCGATATGAAACCTTATTACTCATGACTCTAGTGTCAGCTAAACGCAAGCGCTATCCACATGCATTCTCTATGTACCCTTCCTGTACTAAATTAGCCATTCATGGATTCCAAAGTGACTTTGCACCATAATGCAGCTTTTTTGTCTAAAAGTCAGTGAGGGCATTGTGCTGTGGAGTTGCAACGAATGGTGGATCTCAATAAATGTGGATAGGGTGAGCCAAGATTTTCCGGTCTGGAAGTCGGAGTTTCCAGTCCAAATTGAGGCCCTAGTGGTCTTAAAAGGCGTAATTGCATTATATGTTCAAATTGTATGAGCCGTGAGACAGCATGGCCAACATGTCTTATCTCATTCCCGTCTTCAGGGAACCAGGGTTATAGACATCATTTGGATGTTTCTATTAAGCTGTACAGAATCTGTCCATAAAAGAATACTGTGAAGTCAGCCGGCCCTGTCTTTTATACTATAGAAGTATATTGTCTGTGTTGGGTTATTTATCGATGGCATCGATAAACTGAAGGAAAACCGTTGTGTGGTTTTCAGATTGAGAAAGTTGAATGATTTTTTTCATAATTTGAAATGTTATGGCCCAAGTCAACCTTTCAAAATTATTTTGAAGCTTTGTGTATTTCTGATTAAATTACTATTGGACATTGTGTACTTTTTTCAGTGCAAATATGACATGTAGCCCCATTTTAATAGCAGAAAAGTGGACCAGTGCTTAATGATATACTGTTTTATTCTCATGAAGGAACAGTGATCCAATTGTAGATTTGTTGCATTCTAAACTGGCTCTTTTGTTTTCATCATACCTGAAATTAGTACTTCACTGACATTCTTTGACTGTCTGAAGTAATATGGTTTGTTTTGACTATAATCTCTGCGCTGTCAGAATTCCACCTTCAGTGTCTCCATATGGTGAGGAAATGGTGTCATATTCCACAAACTTTCAAAAGCATTGCCATTACTTTGTATCACTCTTTGCTGATGTTTGTTGTTGTCTTTTATCTAGAACTAAAACATTTTTTTATTATTGTGCACTTGTGCTGATAAAATGATGAATTACCTTATTTATATCAAAAAACAGCCCACACTTGGTGATTTTGGATCTGTCTCTCATTTCTTCAGGTTGAAAGGAGGAGAGGATTCTCTTAAAGAGAAGGAAACTGACACGACCACAAACTAAATAAGCAAAGAGTAGTTCCTCACATTGTTGCCCAGAATTCTATTGTTTTTTCAGAAAGTTCTCAAGGTCAGAAAGAAAGGAAGTTAACTGACTGAACACTGGTGTTGTTTTGTTGGCTTCTGAATGACAGAATACGCAGCTACTCTTTGCTTTGGAAGGAGGATGGGGCCAGATTTGGGAACAGTCCTACTGTGAGGCTAAACTGTTGTACCATAAATACGCCAGCTTGTTTTTATTTTTTACTTACCCAACAATATTTTCTTACACGCCATCATAATTTGACATTGACGTTTATTGCAGTAGAACAACATGTACTGTGCAACAAGGATTTTTCTTCTGTGTAATGGTATGGTTTAGTTTAGGGTTCCAACCATTTTACTCCTGGGCCCTCATTACATATTGAAAATGTCCCAGAAGATTGATATTTAATTTTAAAGACTTAGGACATGTTGTTTTTAAGCAAATTTCCTACAATTTTATGTAATTTAAAAACACTTATTACATATTTTTTGTTTAGCAATTTAATAATAATAATAATAATATACCTTATCCTCCACAGATGTTATGTTTTTATAATTATGTAAATTATACCTTTATTTAATTATTATATAAATTGTCTTTTACTGAAAGTGTTTGAAACAATTCATAGCAACAATCATACACTGTAATAACATCACCTCCCAAACTCAGCTCAGCCCCTGAATGTCATAGACACCCAATATTCAAATGTGTTTCAGGTGCATCTCCCTCTGGATTTTTACAGATGGTGTCTAGCCTAAATCATTGCAGATTTGTGTAGTTGTACTTGAGTAAAAAGTAGAGTAAACCGATTAAAAAAATAAAATAAACGAAGGTCCTGTACTTCTAAATTACTTCCAGCTGCCCCAGCACAAGTTGTCACCTTATATTTGGGATGTGCCACTTAGGTTGGGAAACCCTGTGTTGCATTGCGGTTTATTATCACCTATTATTATGTCCTCTATTGCATTATGTTTTTCTTAAGGCTTAACAATCATTTATGCAAAACAGAATTATATACAGAACATGCAACAATTGCCAAAATATAAATGACTTACAAATCACACAAGCAAATCAGTCAGTTTAAATTAATTCAGTAAACCCTAATCCATGACTTTTAGATTGTAGGGACGTGGATAAAATAAATGTATCTGGTGTGACCACCCTTTGCCTCGTGAAACATGGGACCAACACTTTACATGTTGCGTTTATATATATTTTTTATTACAAAAAAGATTACATTGTAGTATTAGGTTTTTCAATAAACTCAGTGATTTTCACAAAAGGGACAAAATGCAAGATGTAGATTTGTATTTGAACACGTCTATGTACATAATTTTCAGTCACCTATGTCCCATTATAATTGCATGTGAAATAATCTTTTGATGGTCAGTAGTTTTGGCAGCGCTGTTGTTGACCTTTATAATGACGTTAAAAACAGCAGTTCTATTGGCAAAGGTGAAATATAGTGGTATATTGTATGTTTAATATGCTGTATGCTGGTACAAGGAATTTATGAGACCTAATGTAATAAAACAGATATGTTGTCTTGTATGTGAAAGGACAACTCTCACTTTTAACTTCATGTCTAACTTAGTAACAACACAAACTCACCCAGGGACATGTCTGTGTACAGAAGTCATGTTAGGATTCAACACCTTTTATACGGGTCTGAGATGTCATTTTTGTTTGCCTTTAAGGAAGAACCAATAATTTAGTGAAATGTGCGGTGCAACTTTATCATATAACATACTGATCTGTGTGTTTTCAGCATTTAAAAAATGTTTTATCTTTTATTTCTCTTCCAGAATCACAAGTAGTAGCCAACAATAAGTCAAGTGTCTCACTAAAGAACTGAAAATGTATTGTTGATTATATGAATTGTATGGACTGCAAACATTTAAATGCAATTAAAGCATTTGATTTCTTACAAAACCATTATTTTTCTTGTTTCTCTATGTAGCACAGTGAAACGTGTGGCTACCCTTAATCTCAGCTGACATCTGGTGTAATCACAGATTTAAAAGGTTATCTGAAAGTTATGGATAGTTACGTGTTTAATACAAAGTAACAATTTGCATTTATTTTTTAAACGTATTTGATGCTGCGGCAAAGAAATCAGCATGTTTACAAGAATTTCACCGTGTGCTTGAATAACAATAGTCGGGTGAACCAATGACTTTCAATATTAACAGGGAACGCACATTTCTTCCGTTTTGAAAGGTCAAAGGTGTATCAACTTCCGGTGTCACGGGGTACCTGGGAGACGGAAAGCAAAAAGCGGGCATACCGAACATATCTCCTGTATTTTCTCCTTTTATTAGAAGAATACTGGGAGAACTCAACATACATTACAACATTTGCAGTGCGATCGGCATAACTTTTGATGAGCATTTGTACCAGCATATCTCATTATTTATTCGATTCGCAAGCTAAGTAGCATTTGCTAGCTACCACGACACCCCCAAGAACAGGCCGCAACCTGGACTTTGCTTTATCTAGCTAAGTGGTTAGCTCGAGAACACGTTTTATTCATCTGTGTTATTACTAGTTCTTGGTACAAACTAGAACTACATCTTTATAACTAGCTAGGAGTTAATGTGTTTATGTTTAAGTGTGCTTTATTTATGTATTTCTAAACGGCTGCATCTGGTGGTGTTTAGTTAACTATCGTTAGCACGTTGCTAGCTAACGTTAAGTGTGCTGTCCACTTACCGAGCTAGCGACCGCGCCGCCTCCCCGTCCATTTGACTCAGTCATTACTAGCTAGTTGGTTGGAGTTAAGATATAAGCATCGGCAATGTCGGATTTCGACGAATTCGAGAGACAGCTGTCTGAAAACAAACAAGGTAAGTTAGCTAGTGAATATGTTTTGTTATGTAATTAGTTATGTCCGAAGGTGATGTTGCTAACTAGGGTTAACGTTACGTGAAACAACAGTCAGTTAGTGTTTGCTAATGTGCTTTTGATTTAGGTAGCAAACATTCGCATTCACCAGAGCGCGAGCTAGCTTGCTAGCTGCTTTAGCAGCTAAAGTCTAAAAGTACACTCACTGTTGCAGCTGCCGTTTCCATGCACATCGTATGATGACAGGTGTGCCTATAACTAGCTACTGTATACCATTGCTTAAAACTAGCGTTATCGGTATTTCACAAACGTTGTCTATTTGTTGTTGACTTACCGTGCAAATGTATCCATGAAAAGTTAACTTCTCATGGCAATACACTAGTTCTGTACAATGAAAATAAACATATCCATCCTCTTGCCTCCCGTTATCTTTTTTCCCCCCATCCTTATGGTCCTCTGTAGCTCAGTTGGTAGAGCATGGCGCTTGCAACGCCAGGATAGTGCGTTCGATTCCCGGGAATACCCGTACGTAAAATGTATGCATGACTGTAAGTCGCTTTGAATAAAAGCGTCTGCTAAACGGTTTAACTATGGTTTATTAACCGAATTCAATCTGTTTTCTCTCCTTTCATACACCATCACCTCCACCAAACCTCCTTCGCATTGTTTGACCTTTCCATCTTTACTTTTTCTCCTTCAAGCGGAGAGGGACAAGGAGAACCGCCACCACCGTCGCTCCCCATCTCGCAGCCGTAGCAGAGAGAGGAAGAGGAGGAGCAGAGACCGGGACCGACGCAGCAGAGACCGTCGTGGAGACAGCAAGGAGCGCAGACCAAGGCGCAGGTAACTATGACATTGACCATTGGGGTACACTCTCGTTGTCTGCAATCACTCCTGGAACTGTTGAGTACTACAGGATAATACTACTTACTGGTTAGGGTAGTATTATCCTGTGTTAGTATCCCTATTGTCCTGACGATAGTGTCCAGATAAAACTTACAGTTTTCAGAGTGCTATAGTATATGTGTTGAGTACGCAGATTACTCTCTGAATCCAGACACTGAAGCAACTGCATTATATTCAGGAATGCAGTGAACATAATAGAACATTTATATTACATTTCCTTTCACTTTCTGAGGCGACACAGGAAAATTGTCTTGTTAGGTTTTAAGGCTTTCCCAAAAACCTAAATTTTAACTACACTGTAGATTATGCCTACCTGGTAGAATGTTATGTTCATTATCATCAATCCAATCACAGTTTATTTCAAAATCTTTAGCATGCAATAGCAAACAGCAACCCAATATTCTCTTGCTCACCTTATTTCATCAGAAACAATAGATAATTGAAACATACTTTCCCACACCCTGGTTAAACATTAACCTTCGGCTTCCTAAAGTTGTTTTAACCTGCATTCAAAAAATATACTTTTAGATGTATTGGTACCTAATTTGAAATTATCCCCAATCTTTTTAGGCTTTAATCTGAAAGGACTGGCTGTGGTAATGGGGTAACGGCTTCTTCAGGAGGACATTTGTCTTCAACCTATATAATCGCTTATCTCTGTGAAGAGCTGATATGGTGACTAGATATTAATTAGGAAATGCACTCTGGTTCCTGCTGTGGAACTACCTGTGATCAGGGGGGGAGTGAAATCAAATGTGAATTCCTTCCAATGTCATTTCAGCTCACCATCCCAACAACAACCCCAAGAGATTGCTGTAAGGTAATACAGCAAACTAACACAGAGCTTGTTTCTGCATTACTACAATATCACTCTAGCGATCCTTCCTCTGATTCAGGACCATGTTTACCACGGCATACTATATATATACTATCCTGTGTAAACTCTAATCATTTGTCGGGTCTGGAGATCTATGTAACAATGGGACTTATTATTCCACTATGACACCATTTGTAAGTGGTACAGCACAGTAAAAGTTGTAGTAACTGAAACATGGATTCATACGTCTCAGGGCATAAACGTCTAGGGATTGACTCACAGGATAGCTTACTGTTACAGAATCAACTACCTGTTTTCACAGAATCTGTTTCCCTTTGACTCCGTTGTTGGTCTTTCTCCTCACTCGTCTTTTCTCTCTCCATTAGTCGCTCCCCACACCGCGAGAAGAAGAAGAACAAAGTGAAGAAGTACTGGGATGTCCCTCCCCCTGGTTTTGAACACATCACACCCATGCAGTACAAAGCCATGCAGGGTGAGTGAACAGACCATAGTGTTGTCAATCTCCTCAATGTCTTGTTGCGCTTCTAACTTGCGATTTGTTCCACAGCTGCGGGTCAGATCCCAGCCACGGCCCTGCTGCCCACCATGACCCCTGACGGCCTGGCTGTGACCCCCACTCCTGTCCCCGTGGTGGGCAGCCAGATGACCCGACAGGCTCGCCGCCTCTACGTGGGAAACATCCCGTTCGGCATCACAGAGGTCTGCTGGCTCCTGGATGTATGGACAGAGACCAGAGTGATGGAGTACATACAGTTTGGTCACAATATCGCCTCAATGGGTTTCTCTTTTTGCAGGAGTCCATGATGGATTTTTTCAATGCTCAGATGCGCCTGGGCGGCCTCACTCAGGCTCCAGGAAATCCCGTCCTCGCCGTACAGATCAACCAGGACAAGAACTTCGCCTTCCTCGAGGTCTCAACACCCATTTGACCGTACTTAATACAGGCCTGTCTCAATAATAACATGTATAATAAAAATGTGTACCTTTGTAACACCTGGTGCATTTGTTGTTCATAGTTCCGCTCTGTGGATGAGACGACCCAGGCCATGGCGTTCGATGGCATCATCTTCCAGGGACAGAGTTTGAAGATCCGCCGTCCCCACGACTACCAGCCCCTGCCTGGCATGAGCGAGAACCCCAGTGTTTACGTGCCTGGTCTGTCTACCCCTCTCTCCGCTTTTCTAAGTCTAGCTGTTTGAGGTCAACGCATGTCTGTCGTTCTGCCGTAATTTCATTCCACTTCACATGCCTCTCTGAATGCTGCCAGCCTGCCAGGTTAGACAGGGTCATTTTTGGACCGTGGTGAAGGTGCACTTCGAGCCCCAGCCATCCCATGTGGTTGTCAGGGAATACAGATACGGGTCTCCACTGTCTGCTGATGTAGGAGTCCCATATATATAACAGCGGAGGTCATAGAGAACTGGGGACCTGGGCTAAAAATTGCATGCATTTAATAAACTCAGGCTCCAGACCTTATAGGGCAGGAGAAAGGAGCTTCTGGTTTTTGTTTTTACCCGGTGTCCCAGGTCTGAACCAGCCCATATGAGACAATGAAAATCTATAGGTTTTGGCTGTCCTGGTCGGATGTTTTCTGCTCTGTGGAATGCTATGTTATTGTATTTCACATATGCAGTCCCTAATCATTCTTCTTTGTAGAACAGAGACACAATTGATTTCAGTATTTTTGATGAACATAATGATAAACTTACAGAATTGCACCTTCAATGTGAGGCACATGATTCTTTATACATATTGTGGTTCACAAGATGACATTGTACCATTTCCATAAATAATGAAACAAGCCATGCCAAGGGAAATGGAGTGCAATGCTGGCTGGGTAATAGTGTCAGCTGGCTCGTTGCATTAAGATTTTTTTGAATGAGTTCACAAACTTACCTTTTTTGACATTTTTGCATAGACATGAGGAAATGGCAGCCAAGCACTGCAGTGTAGTGTATTCCAGAACTAACAAGGGAACTCCTCATTCATCATTTAAAACACAGACCATACTTTTCCCCAGACGCCCAAAGATGGTGATGGCATAACAATGTGTTGTGTTAACAGTTTGAATGTTGTGGCGCTGGCTCGTCTAGCAACGAGGAACACGGGCAGCGGATTTTGTTCTTGTGAGGCATGTCCTTTTAAAATAATGTGTCCACTACTATGAAGTATTAGATGAAATGGAACCTTTGGAACCGGCGTCTCCAGAATTCTGCAGGAGTCTCCAGGATCAGACATGTATTGGCTTGGTGGATGAACGCCGGATATGTGGCCTCATTTGAATGACTTGTCTGTCTCTTTAGGGGTGGTGTCCACGGTGGTGCCTGACTCCGCCCACAAGCTCTTCATTGGGGGACTGCCCAACTACCTGAATGACGACCAGGTCAGTGAGCTAACCTTAACCCGCCTCCTAACCGGGTCAGTGAGCTAACCTTAACCCGCCTCCTAACCGGGTCTGTGAGCTAACCTTAACCCACCTCCTAACCGGGTCAGTGAGCTAACCTTAACTAACCTCCTAACCGGGTCGGTGAGCTAACCTTAACCAGCATCCTAACTGGGTCGGCGAGCTAACCTTAACCCGCCTCCTAACCAGGTCGGTGAGCTAACCTTAACTAACCTCCTAACCGGGTCGGTGAGCTAACCTTAACCAGCCTCAAACCGGGTCGGCGAGCTAACCTTAACCAGCATCCTAACTGGGCCGGCGGGCTAACCTTAACTAACCTCCTAACCGGGTCGGTGAGCTAACCTTAACCAGCATCCTAACTGGGCCGGCGGGCTAACCTTAACTAACCTCCTAACCGGGTCGGTGAGCTAACCTTAACCAGCATCCTAACTGGGCCGGCGGGCTAACCTTAACTAACCTCCTAACTGGGTCGGCGAGCTAACCTTAACCAGCCTCCAAACTAGGTCAGTTTGCTCCGAACTGTCAGCTGGAGCCCACAGCTGGTGCACTGTCTACCTCCTCTTTGAATGTTCTCTTTTCCCTCTGATCCCTGGCAATCTCACCCACTTTTGTTCTTTTTCAGGTGAAGGAGCTGCTGACGTCATTTGGGCCTCTGAAGGCCTTTAACTTGGTCAAGGATAGTGCTACTGGTTTGTCTAAGGGTTACGCGTTCTGCGAATATGTAGATGTCAACCTGAACGACCAGGTCACCATGGAGAATCAGGTAGCCAACTACCCTATTTTATTTCTACTGCTTTATAGTTGTTCTTTTAAAAGTGCACATTTTCAGACTGTTCATTTTGTTTATACTGACAACTTAATTAACGTTCATGAGTATTACTCTAGAGTATTGGTGTTTTTGAAGGGGCATTATTTGCTGTGTTCTCCTTTCAACGTGATCAATTTGAATTATTGCTTTAACTGAATTGCTGAAGGTAGATCTGAAAACCTTTGAAAGTGACAATCTAGGCCACCTGGGAAACCTCCTCATTAAATGTACAGTTATTTCAGCTTTCAAGAACAGTGTTAAATTTGTGGCAATGTGGATATCCTAGAGGTGTGTCCCTTCTGACGTTTAACTGTTTATTAACCACTTAGAGATGCTTTCTCCCTACAGGCCATAGCCGGACTCAATGGCATGCAGCTAGGAGATAAAAAACTCCTGGTACAGAGAGCCAGCGTTGGATCCAAGAACGCCACCTTGGTGAGATTTTCTGGGGAGGGTCGGCGAGGGCTGATTTTAGTGGAGAGTTGTGGACATTGGTGGGAAACTCTAGGTAGGGATTCAGCAGATCTGTCTGTGTTCCATATCTGTTCAGGATCTTGGTTAGATCATAGAGGGAACGAGAGCAGGGAAGCATATGTTGTGCCCTTGGTGCTTTCTGTTCTCAGAGTTGTCCTCATCCAATGCCCCAGAGCGTGTCCTCTAACCACCAACTCTCCCCTCCCTGCAGACAAGCATAAACCAGACCCCGGTGACGCTGCAGGTGCCAGGCCTGATGAACAGCTCCATGACCCAGATGGGTGGCCTGCCCACAGAAGTGCTGTGTCTCATGAACATGGTGGCCCCAGAGGAGCTGGTGGATGAAGAGGAGTATGAGGAGATCGTGGAGGATGTGAGGGATGAATGCAGCAAGTACGGCCAGGTCAAGAGCATTGAGATTCCCCGGCCCGTCGATGGGCTGGAGGTCCCCGGCACTGGCAAGGTGAGAGAGACGGGCCGCCGCAGGTCTAGCTCCATGACTGGCTTATTGAAGTACATCCGACGTTCTTAATACGGTCTTCTCTCTGTCCCGTAGAT
This sequence comes from Esox niger, assembly GCA_016801105.1. Taxonomy (NCBI): domain Eukaryota; kingdom Metazoa; phylum Chordata; class Actinopteri; order Esociformes; family Esocidae; genus Esox; species Esox niger. The sequence goes on along the minus strand of JACXGJ010003784.1, from coordinate 3,814 downwards.
TTTTGTGGAGTTCATGTCAGTGTTTGACTCCCAGAAGGCCATGCAGGGCCTGACGGGCAGGAAGTTTGCCAACCGGGTTGTGGTGACCAAGTACTGCGATCCTGACGCCTACCACCGCCGAGACTTCTGGTAGAGGACGGCCGACGAGGGCGAGGGGGGTGGATTGCCCTTTTCCAAATGGACCCCTGTCCCCCAGCAACCATGCACTTGTAACCTGATAGGATAGGCTGTGTGTGAGCAACATCCTATTGACTTAGCCCATCAAATGATCAGGTGTAACAAGCAGGAGTGTCCATGGGAAGGGGCTAGGGGTCCATTTGGAATAGTGCAAAAGAGAGAGGCAATACGAGGGAGGGGGGGGGTTTAAAGATTTTTGCGATTTGTGTGTAGTAACAGGTCAGGGGGTGAATTACTTTTATACTTTGAGAAAGGAATGGGTCGGTCTGGGGTGGGGTGGGGTTGGTGGGGGGCGACTTGCCACCTAAAGGTTTGTATTTAAATGCAGGAGCCTGTTTTAAGTACTTTAGGAAGGTGAGCCAAGTGAGGGTGATGGAGGGGTATTCTACATTTCATATGGCGATGGAGGGAGATGGATGGGAAGAGGGAGGTGATGGCATTATTTGACCCACCATTTTGATAACAACTGCTAGTTGGAGAAAAGAGGAGTAGAAACAGAGGGTTTGATAAGAGCGAAAGGGGTGGAAAGTTATTAACAGGACTAGCCTCGTTTTGTGATTCTTCTCGGATTTTGGATTGGAATTTTTCCCGTTTCGTTCATGAACATCAGACTAAACCAACCCTTTGCTGTGTGAGGAGAGGATGAGAAGCTGCAACCATAGAAAAGCCCAACAAACCCTGTCATTTATTGGATTCATTTATCTGAATGGCAGCTGTTCTGATTCCAGTACTTTAGTGTCCCATGTTGTACCCATTCACGAGGCCCAGAGTTTTAAGGGGAGAACCGTACATTTGCAATACTGTCTGTTTTTTTATTTGATTGAAACCTTGAATTCATCCAGCACTGTTTAGCAGGCGAAATCATTCTGTCCCCACACCTTGTCCATAGAGCAATAGAGAGGAGGGGAAAGGTAGTGAGTTAAAACATTTGTCATTGTGGTAAATATTGAATTGGTATTGAGTAGGGCTCAATCTAAATACAAGCCTTAATGTTATTTTACATGTCACACTAGATTAGAATATATGATGTACTCCTTCATATGTTTATACTTATAGCAAGGACGTCTTTACATGTTGTCATTTCATGGTTTTGGTATTTTCAGGTAACAATGGTTTGAGTTTGTCATTATTCCGGTAACTATTGTATTGCTTTGTCTGGAATGAATTAGTTCCTCTAGTTTCTTTTCTGCAGGATATTGAACAGCTCATTCAGAAGTCTTTGGCGGTGTAGTGTTTGTGTAATGTCTCGCCTCTTTCAGCAGACCAAATAAACGCGTAACAATTAATACCAATGGCTCCTGTTCTACTAAGTAACCCGCAAATTAAATGCAGAATATACTGCAACCAAATTCAGGTAGGTAATAACAAAATCAGGGACTCTTCTGTGATTGTACACCATGTCAATGGAGTTAGGTAATGGGTTAGGTGTCATTGAAAGGGAGAGATGGACTTGTGAAACTTTAAAAAAAAATCCCTTAAGGGAAGTATAGTCTTTTCTACCAGATGTCAAGTGTTCCATTCAATTGGATTGTTCGAATAAATTGGCATGTGCAGTGAAACCTTGTCCCTAGTCCTGAAAGGTTGTGTCCTGAGGTGTGTGTATATATACGGGCTTCCTTCCTCTCATCTCCTTCCACATCTGTCATTAGCTCCAAGGACCATCACTTACATTATGGTTGTGAGGGAGTTTCCCATTGATGCTTTCTGTTAGACTGAGAGAGTTAGGCTGTACCAGTGACAATACTCTGAAATGTAACTTTTCTGACATTTGCTTTTTAAATGTTACCATGTCATTTAATTTCTTTCTTTTCTGGAAAATGTGATTTCTTAAGTGAATTAATGGAATTAAAAAGTGCTAAAACCACAACTAGTTTATAACAGAAGTTTGGATCTTTCATTTGTATTTGTCTTTCTTGTTTCTGAAAGTTGATTAAAAATTGATTTACATGGTGTTTGTTTCTCTGCATGTTTTTGTTTTGACAAACAAGCTGCCTTTAAAATTGCTGCCTGCCACTGACATGTTTCTGGAGACTGATTTCAATCAAGAGTCTACACAAACTGTCCATTTATGTTTACATTTCAGTCCCCTTGCTAGTTAATAATTAAAGGAAGGCAGTCCGGTACAGTGAGGTCATTGGTTGGTGGCATGCTGTAGTTGCACCTTCTGTCCAGGCTGTGGTACTGCTTCCAAATCCCATTCCACAGAGTGTGGCCAATGGCCAGGGTACACAATGTTATTCCATGAACACTGCTGCTACACAAACTCCTCAGTTTAGTACTGCTGTCACATAGCCATCACAGAGTATTTGCCTTGGCCTGGCATATAATGCTAAAGAGACATCCCAGCAATGCTGCCGGGATGTCTCATATTCAAAATAATTTCTTCTGGGATCAATTTAATGTCCTAAACTACCAAAGATGGTGGCTATTCGTGTAAACAGCCCATCAGGGCAGGTCACTGAGATGTACTTATTGCCCCTGTTTGCTCTGGTCTGGAGAAGGGTGATCCGGAGTTGGGTATTTGTTCTGCTAGTTTGGCGGGGCCAATCACATAACACAGGGTCTTGGCGCCTCTTGTCTTTGACAATAGCACCAGAGCTATATAAACAGAAATATTAGCCTTAGGATATAGGCCTAATCAGTTGAAGGTCATCACATTTCTCCAGTCTCAATGCAAATAACGTATTTTAATCCACTATTCTCCTTAATTAAAATGTCCATATCTTGGTTCAATACCAAGTCGCAGCAGTCAGAAACCTTTTAATTAATCTGGAGTTGACTAACAATGTGTGAATATCAGGCTTTGATATTGACTTTTTTCCTTTGAATGTCAAGACTGCACTTTTCCACTCAGCTGGATCTGTGTTAAGCGTAGTTCATGGGTAAATGGCTTGCCGAAGTGCCATGAAAACTGCTGTCTATTCTCACCTGGGCCCTTGTTCTGGAGAGAACTTCTGAAGAAATGTATAGTGCAGAACAGGCATAACACTCTATCATGGGAATAATGAACTGTGTCAGCTCCATGCATCCCATCTCTGTCTGGAACACTGCACTCGACTGAAGAAATCCCTCTGGACCATGCAGGTTCATGGTGCCAAAAACCCCATCTGAAAATCAGTTTACCCACCCTAATCTGACTCCAATCCCAAGGGAAAACAAAACGGATGGAATCTGAACCCAGTAGGCCACCCAGGCAGGTGTAACGCTACAAACAGTGGTACACATGTACTAATGTCCTCTAGTGGGGACGTGTTCACTGGCATTGGTCATTGTCATTCTACACCATGCCCTTCCCCACCCCAATTGATCTTCATTCAGAAAGATGGAACACTGCAGTAGCACAGGGAGAATGAACAGTGAGAAAAAGACCCACTGGTAAAGGCTGTATGTGTATGCGAAAGCAGAGCAACCGTTTGAAATGCTTAGATTCATGCTGGGTTATAGATATGAATTATTTTGTCATATCAACTAAGACCAGACACTCACAATGTCCTTTCTTTCTCTTCTGTGCAGGCCTAAGTTCCCCACCGAGCACTGCTTATTTTGCAGATGACATCATGCACTTTGTCTGTGTGTGTGTGTGTGTGTGTGTGTGTGTGTGTGTGTGTGTGTGTGTGTGTGTGTGTGTGTGTGTGTG